>JAUBNY010000635.1:1515938-1528425 GCA_032275445.1 Crypturellus soui | reverse complement strand
GCACAGAGTGCTCCCTCAGCAAGTTTGCTGATGATACAAAGCTGGGAGGAGTAGCTGACACCCCAGAGGGCTGTGCTACCATCCAGAGGGACCTGGACAGACTGGACAACTAGGCGGTGAGAAACCTCCTGAAATTCAACAAGGCCAAGTGCACAGTCCTGCACCTGGGGAGAAACAACCCTAGACATCAGTACAGGCTGGGAACCGATCTATTGGAGAGTAGCTCTGCCAAGAAGGACCTGGGCGTCATGGTGGACGACAGGGTGACCATGAGGCAGCAGTGTGCCCTGGTGGCCAAGAAGGCCAATGGGATCCTGGGGTGCATTAAGAGGAGCATCTCCAGCAGGTCGAGGGAGGTGATCCTGTCCCTCTACTCAGCCCTGGTGAGGCCACATCTGGAGTATCGTGTCTAATTCTGGGCCCCCCAGCACACAAGGGATGTGGAGCTGCTGGAGAGAGTCCAGTGTAGGGCCACAAGGATGATCAGGGGCCTGGAACATCTGCCCTATGAGGAAAGACTGAGGGAGCTGGGTCTGTTCAGCCTGGAGAAGAGAAGGCTGAGAGGGGATGTAATCCGTGTGTATAAGTACCTCAAGGGAGGCAGTGAGAAGGATGGTGCTGGCCTCTTTTCAGTGGTGGCCACCGACAGAACTAGAGGAAATGGCCACAAACTGAAGCATCAAAAGTTCCACAGTAACTTAAGGAAAAATTTTTTGACAGTGAGGGTGACAGAGCACTGGAATAGGCTGCCCAGAGAGGTTGTGGAGTCTGCTTCTCTGGAGATCTTCCAAGACCCGCTTGGATGCGGCCCTGTGTCACGTGCTCTAGGTGGCCCTGCGTGTGCAGGGAGGTTGGACTAGATGACCTGTAGAGGTCCCTTCCAACCTTAGGCGTTCTATGATTCTATGATATGAAAACAGGCTCTTTTAACATTTCTGTAAAAGAGAGCAGTAAATTATTCTTTAAACAACAAACAGCTTACAGAATAACATAATAATTACATAATAATTAAACTATATGATTTTAATATTTTATATTATTGCTCTGCACTTTTATATGGTTTCACCTGAAGAGCTCAGCATTCTTAAAAATAATAATAAAGTGGGAATGATCCTGAATTGCAGCAATGAAACACAAGCAGTACTGTTATTTTTAAAATGGAAGCATCATACTCGCTGTGTTTTGTCACATCTCTGTTCACATAAAATTCAGTAACATGAATTCAATGAGTTCATGTTCTTACACCCAGGTATTTTCATTTATTAATACTATAGAAAGCAGAAGCCCTTGGCTTCTTATTAAAATATTTTGGCCTAAATAAAAGCCCAAACTAACTTCTCAGAAATGTTCTAGATCAACATGCTACCTGCAAGCTGAGAAGTGTATGACTTCTATTTGCAGTGAGCTGAAACTGAAGCATATGAACGTCATCCTGAATGCACATTATTTGTTGGTTCATATGAAATGGTATGCATTAGTCCTTGTCAAAAAAAAAGTTTGAAAACAAACATATGACACAGACTTTCAGATGGGCAGAGCAGCAAACATCATAGATTTGGATTTTACTGCATAGTGGCATCAAATCTCTGATGGTGACATGAAACTTGTATTTGTGAGCAATATGTCCTTGAAGCAAAGGGTCTACAGCCATTTATACTGAACAGAGCATTCCTTGACCATTGATCCACTTAATTGCATGAAAACATTTTGATATGTTTGTAAACAAGAACATTCTTCTCAGTTCCAATTTCAAAGATGCTGCTCCTGTTCCTAACAAGAAATGATGACATAGGTTCAAATGTCCATCCAGTTAAACCATGGTCCATGAAAGCTATTGCTAGGTGAGCTCTTTGATGCCTACCATCCAAAGTAAATAGCACAAATAAATAGAAAACAAAATTCTGTGGGTATTTGACTCACATATGTACTTTTAGGTATGTGTTAAACATTTTTTTCAGTTACACAAGTCTATATGATGACTGATGTTCCTTAGAAAAATGAACACGGAAGACTAGGTAAGTTGAGGGGAGAAAAACAGAATTTGTCAATAGGCGTATGCTTTCTGACACCAAGCCTACACTATTTCAAAACAGCAAGAAGAGAAGTTATACTTTGAATTTGGGAACTGAAAAAAATGCTGAAACACACTTCCCATTCCCAAATTTAATAACTATTACTTGGTGTTACCATTCACTTTGCCCTTAGGCCCCATAAACTGCAACTTTGCCCTTGTTTTGGTTATTTTATGCTCTCAGGTTCTTCCATCCCATCAATAGTGATGCACTGGACCCTGGCTCTAAGAAGACCATGATACCAGCATTCATTCCCCACTTCTAAACTTTCATTCAAAACCCTTCACAACATCTTTTGACTTAAAAAACACTTAAAAATTTAATACATTGTTTTCTTTCAAATACCCCCCTCCCTTTTTAGTATATTACTTACTTACTACAACACCTAGCCAAACCAGTGATGATATTTAGATTTGTGGTGTGTCATGATCACTTGCTCTAATACTGTATCATAAGGCCTTCTTGGTCTTCTTTCTTTCCTATATGGGGTTGGTAAGCTTTTTGGGAATTAGGACTACATATTTCTCCTGTCTTTATATAACATCTCACTCAATGGGATCAGATAGAGTTCAGAAGCTCTACAGTAATATAAATAACAATGCATGAAGATGGTAGGTCTATCCTGTATACATCATAGCACTAGACCTGGCTTTGTCCTTTTTCACCTTCAGCCCCTACTCTGAGAAACCTACCCAGAAACACATTATATACTGTATCAGCTGAGGTACCTGTATCAGTCTCATCACAGCCCACTATCCTGCTCTTTTCTGATGCAGCCCTTCCTGAGCTTTCATCATCATCATTGTCTGCCAGTCTTGAGCTAGCTAATTTAAAGTTATCATAGATAATTTAGATTATGGTGTACTGCAGCACAAATGCAACAAATGCAACAGCTGTTCTAGAGGGGAAAAAGCTGCTGTTGCCCAAAGTGACTAAAATTGTAGTTGATGAGGATGAGGCTATGAAGTATGGATTGGGATGATGCCTTTCCTATACTTTGTAAGTGCTCAGACTGAGGGTTCATACTGACAATGTACACAAGGAGTGCAAGACTGTACTGTTCAGATTCAGACTTGGGCCTATCATTCCCATACGGGCCCAATTTTAGTAATAACCTGAGAGATGATTGCAAGTCTTCACTTAAAGGTTATATTTTGGAATTCTTTTTGTTGTCTTGTTTAAAAGCTAAGACAAAGAATGGTTAGCACTGTCTGAGAAGTTACACTGAAAGCAACATTTGGTTAGCAGCTTAAAAACCTGGGACTCAAGACAACTTACACTCCTTTAAGTAAATTCTTCCTGCATTTCCACTTGGTTCTTTTTTTGGTAAGGTTACAAAATGAATTTACATGACAGCAATGAATTGGGCAATTTCTGCAACTATTGAGAGTGCTATTGGTGAGAAAGGAAGCAATACAGTGTATCAGTAGCTTTGTTGAAAGTCTGCTGGCAGCTATGATTTAGCTAGACTGGAAGTGAAGTGCAGACTTTAGTGCTGTAGTCGTCACAAAAATGTCCTGCTATACTTGCCTGTAGCTGAAAGAAGGAAGCTGCCACATTTCTTGCTTATATCCCTTGGAATCCACTGAGAGAGAGAGAGAGAGGGTCCGCTTTGCAGACACATGGCTCTGGTGGGAAATTTAGCTCTGCACCAGAAAAGACACAACATTCCTCCTGCTGCTCTGCATAAAATAAAAAGCCTGTAAGAATTTACACAGATACTCTGCTCATTTGGCTGTCTAAAAGGTGAATTTATTGGACTACTCAGAGAGGAAAAAAAATGAAAAAAAAATCTTGCTTGAAGTAAAAAAAAAGGAAAAACAAAACAAAACAAAACAAAACTCTCCAAAACAAGCAATGCAAAAGTTGAGGATGGAGGAATCCATCCATGAGACAGAAAGAGGCTATGGAAATGGTATCATATAAGTGTGGTTTTGCATTTGTCATTGTTGTTTACTCGGAGAGAGATGCAATCTTGCAACATCGAAGCAAAGTAGGATGAGTAATAGGACACCAACTATGCCATCTTAACAAAAAATGTGATCTAAAATGGTTTTGCATTATTTATACTTCCATATATTCAATATTTTGCCTGGCTACTAATGTCCTTAGTGGAGTTTGTAAGTCTGCTAGAATTCGGTTGCAACGTTTCAATTTCTATCTATAATACAGCAGATAAGCAGTAAGGGATACTGGCAGGTGAGTGATAGGTATGAAATAAATAAACTCTTTTTCTTTAGTAGTTCACGTTGAGTACTGAGAAAGGCTCCTGGGACAGCATGAGAAGTAATAGTTTGTAAAACAAAACCAATCTCTTTTTCAGTAGGTAAAACTGTATATCTTGGACAAGCCAAAGAAATGAGTGCACCCCATGCCTGGGCTCCCAGGAAGCCTTTAATCATCATAAGAGCTGAAAAGCCCACTGGAGAGTGTGACAGTCATGATGAAATTGTTCTGCTTGGCATGTAAAACCTCTTTGCTGAACAAGGAGGTGAAATCTGATTTCCCTTAACTAGCAGTCTGAACAACCTATAAAGCTGATGGGAAGCATTAGTTTTAATAATTCAGAATGAGGCTACCAATGATGCTCGCATCCAATGTCTGTCTCAGAAAATCATGCAACCCCAAGAGTGTAAATACAAAACTTTCATGAGATAATTTGTAAAAGTATAAAACAATTGCTCTATTAAAATCCAAAGCTATTGCATATGAAACCAAATCAAATTACATTTTTTTCAAAACAAAGCAAAAATTCTCCTACAACAACATTCTGCTCCAGTCATATTTATGTAAACAACAATATCTTGAGAGAACTGCTGTTCATTTAGTCAGTAACTGACTGCCTTTGAACTTGCTGAAATGCAACTGTAACTCCTAATTAGATCTAAGAGGGAAACAGTTTCTATGTCCTTTGACACTTCAAAAACTTCTCTATTCTATGGGGATGAAATTAAGACCTTCTGAGTGAGTGTTTTTTTTCTGATTCTAAAAGATGGTTAAAGCTTCTAGAAGATTTTGTTTATTCAAGTACAGACAGAAGACTGTCTCTGCCATTCTTTCACAGTCCAGCTTACTGCCCTAACCACTACTGCTCCAGTGTTCACTCACACACACTCTCTTTCTCTCTCAGGAGCTATTCAGCTTCATTTTTGTAATTTTATGTTCTTCCTTTTCTTTATTTTTCATCCCAACAAGCCATAGTCATAAAACAATCCAGAAGTAACTATGTTCCCAAGAAAATGTTGGCAAATTGTATTTTGGCAAATTGGTGTACTGGAACAACACTAATAAAGGAGATGAAAAAAATCTGACTAGCCCAACTACTACTAGTTTCAACCATAAGAATTCAAGCATCATTAAATGTCTTCTCAATTGTATGACTCTGCTTGACACATCATCCATTTGCATTGTATTATGTTAGAAGGAATGAACACAAACTGTTATGAATCCTGAGGTCACTTACTTACATTTATTACTGAATTCTCACAATAAAATGAATTATATTCTAGAAGTAGAAGTAGAAGCTGAGAAGTAGACCTGAAATGCTACCAATCTGCAAGAAAGGCTTTTCACATTTTCCTGCACTGTCAGGAAGTAAAAAACAAGCTGTGTTCTACATTTTTGAAATTCCTCCAGTAGGCTTATCATAGACAAAGCTGTTTACCTCATTGTTCTGATCTTTTACCAACAGATATGAGAAATGATAAAAAAAAATTACAGATTCTTCATAAATGTGCAGAATAGTCTAGGTAAACTTTCAAATGGCAATACAATCTATTATTTGCTTACTGCTATTACAGAAAATTGAGTCACTTGTACAGTTCAACCATACCCACAAGGCAGCTCTGAGCATAACTCAAAATACATTGTTGTGTTTTGTAAACAGCTCCATGTTTCTGCACCTAATTACAGAATTAAACAATGTAAAGAAAAGTTTTCATAAGAATCCCATAATATTTTAGGAAATAATGCAAAATAATTTATTGTACATAATAATACATAAAATGCATAAAATAATTTCCAAACATTACCACAGAAATCTGATGTTTGCCTTCCTTTCCTTTTATTTAGGAATCTTCCCAAGTATATCTACAGTCAATGGTAACTGCAGTTATAGAATTAGTCACCTACGTGAGTGGAATTCAGATCCAGGAGTTAAAAATTGCTACTTAATTTTTTTCTAAAAAAACACCTAAATCTCTTCCTTACCCACCTCTATGATGCAACTTGAAGAATACCTTCAACATATGTTTGTGTCCTTCATAGGTTTAATGTGCTCTCTGGTGTTCATTTTAATAAGAGCATTTGAGCTGCAATTTCAGCAACAATGAAGCCAACAGGAAAATCCTATAGGATATTTTTTTGATCTAAAACAATCTTCATTCAAGCTTTAGCCAACCTGCAGCCTGTGATTGAACAATTGTAACTCACCCCTTTTATCGTAGGAACATAGGTTTGACCTACTAGTTCTCTCAATTCTGCTTCTTGCTGCTGGCACTGCTCTTCAGGAAGGCAATCCTTAACTCTGCACCACATAATAATGCACTAGCTCCCCATATAATGCTGCACATAAAAGCAAAAGAGCCCTTCTCAAACATTGCAGAAGGTCTTGTATTTGAAGCCATAAGAATATATTGCTATTATTTTATCTTGCATAACTACAAAAAGCTCATAAAGATCTGTAAAAATTATCCATAAATACAGATTTATTCAGTAATTGCAACATGAATTGCATAGAATAACTATAAGTAGCAGGGAGAGGCATTTCTACTTATTTATTCCAAATGCAATGGCTATTAACAGAGCCAAACAGACCCCCTGTTCTCATATTAGGCAAGGAGCTATTCAATATAGTCCATTTTCTTCAAATATTTTAATTCATTCTCATTATTCCCATCCCATAGTCAATTATGATGCATTTTCCCATAGCTTCTCATGCTTAGTTCTCCTTTTACTTCTACTAATTTCTAATATCCTTCTTTACATTTTTTGTAATGTATATACGTCAATACATTCCTCATAAAGCAAGGAAAATTTCACAAACCTTTCTGATGCCTTGATGCTATAAGATAGTTCAGCAGGTGAAAACACTACTCATGTATAAGCCATGCCACTGACATTAATAGCAGCACAAAAAAAGTGCTGCATCTGTAGCTGAGTTCAGCCTGCTGACCAGGACCTGTGAAGGCTGGTGGGGTGTGCACTGACAACCACTGTGTATTTGGTGGACAAACAAAATTCAGATGCATTACATGGCACAGTGAAGACTGTGCGGATCTCCCCATCTCTTCCATACTCAGTTCTGATACAGAAGATGGCACTCATATTTCCATCCATCCATCCATCCATCCATCCATCCATCCATCCATCCATCCATCCATCACTAACTCCGTGCCTATCTGATGCATAGAGAGGGCGAGAGAAATATTCACTATTGGATTTACAGACTACCTGGTCCATAGTCTACTATCACTGCCAAGTGAAGTTACATCAGAAAAAACAATTCAAAGTGGGGTTACCCAGATTAGTTTCTCCTGACAGTATATAAAAAGCATCTGTATTTACTCATGCCACCAACTCTGTATTGCTCTGTTTCAACACTTTCATTACTGAGTCACATGTTTATGTGCTCTGCAAGATCAAAAATTAAATTGTTAAATATGGTAGAGGACGTTATTTAGTATTTCTCCTCTTTTTCAAATCCAAATGGTTCATGGTTTTCTTTTTGCTCGCTTAATTATTCTGATACATTAGAGTTCTTTCTTTACTGGCTTACTCTTAATGTTTCTCAAGTGCTTTTCTTCTTTTAGTCTCAACAGAATATATTTAAATTTTATCCTGTTTTCTGGGAATATGAATTTTCAGAATTGAAAACATGTCACTTGAACCAATGTCTCAAGAGAGCAGTAGTTATCAGTTTTAACAACTAACACAAATTGGTGCTGTCAACAGACTGCATAAAATTGACTTCCCTGGCTGGAGTCCAATGCAGGGTTCCACCTATGCAGTCCAACTACCATCCCACGGAAAGATATTCCTGAGACAAAGGTGGGAAGAGAGCCAGCGCACTCCTGGGCTCTCCTGTGAACAGGTTCAAGACACAAATGAGCCCTCCCAAGATACTGATTGTACTAGTCTAACATGTTACTTCAGATGCTAAGAAATTACTTTTTTTTTCTCTAAAAAACATACTTTACATATTCGCTTCACAGTTATTCTGGTGTATCTTTTAATTAGTCTATCAATCACTCCTCTGCAAATGGAAATTTGTAAGTCTGTTCTTTTAGGATCTTATCTTTTCCACAATAAACATGAATTAGTCACTGTACAGGTTGCAAAAGAGTAGCTGTCTAAAGAATTATATCTAAAACCTATGAGCTTTTTGGTCTTGAACAGATCATTGGGCCTAAACACCATTAATATACTCACCATTTCATATTGCATATCTTTCAGATCTTTTACCAAAATAAATCATTAATTTCAACATCTGAATTTGTCCCTTTGCTCCATAATTTTTCTGTCAAAGCTGACAGTTTACCAAAGCCATATTACTGATGTCTGTTGAAATGCAATTAAGGGTCAAAACTTCCCATATTGTTTTGACTAACATCACTCTCTAACTACCTCACCCCTTCGTTGTCTCTGTAGGCATTTATCTCAAACTCATTTTCACTTGATTCTGACTATGTACATACTTCTGAGTGCTCAGTCTTAGTGCTTCCAAGGTAGCTGCAGAATTTTTAAATCATGGGGGAAAAAAAAGACATGAAAGTGAGTATCATCTGTACATTTTACAAACCAAATTTTCAAAGGGATCTTGTTTCAGCTGTGGAAAAGAAAAACTATGCAAACATGGTATACATTAACCAGTACTCTAAGCTTTTCCCCAAAACAATGGAAACAATTGCTGTAAACAGTTTTAGATCAGAAGCCAAATGGTGCTATGATAAGTAAATATGACATTCATAAGACAAATATGGCTTATAATTTCACCTTTTGTGTGATTCATTCACCAGCATGTAGAGTAACACTTGAAATAATTTGGAGAGCATTTCTGTGATTTCAATTTTGCCTTGTTCTCATTGTAATAAAATCAGATAGGCTGCCCACAGCCATCAAATCTATAAGACCAGTCCAGATGCTGATGTCATTTACATCAACATAAACCTGGTAGCAGTGTGAAACCCACAAGTGATTTGTATCAATACTGGTATTCTTACTGTACTTCTGCAAGGATTTGGAACTCATAAGATTTCTGCTACTGTACTTTTTTTTCAGAGTACTGAACAATTTGTTTTGAGTGCATATTCAATGCAAATCAACCCAGAATTTGACTGGTTTTAGTCAGAGATGGTAATAAGAAGGGATAATGATCTGATACCTGCTTCCCAAAGCATTTGCTTCTTCTAAATGGTTTCTGGGAAGAAAAGCATTATAACAGAGTTGTGTCTCCTTTCTTAACATCCCTGTGGCTATGTGTTCTTCTGTTTTCCTAATAAACTTACGGCACTATTTATCCCCTTTAGTATCAAAATCCTTCTGAGAATGAGGAACAAAGGCAAATACCCCAGAAGATGGCAGATGTGAGTTTAGCCAATAGCCTTTAGAAAAGCCTTCTGAGTCATTCCTCTTCAGGCTGTTTTTTCCAATTAAATTGAAACTCTGTATTCAAAGACATGCATGTGCCACCAAAACCAAAATACACTAATAGTCCTGCTCCATAAAGGTGAAGGACCTGAAATCTGTCAGATGCTAACAATTAAAAAAAAGAGAAACATTTGGATAGAAACCTTCACCAATAAAAGAATGCATTGGACTATTTTCCTCTTTGCACATAACTCATGTTTTTATAAATAATGTATTTACCAAAGCACCTTTTAAAAAGAAGACATTTTCTGCCATCATTTTTTTCAGCCATAATCCCTATATACCTGTTTAATAGAAGGTAGATATTTGAGCTGCATTACTTTTATGATCAATAGATAAAAAAGCAGAAACAAACATATATATTTATATTACTGTCATATATATTATGATGCCCATTTGCTTTTTCTTCACTCACAGGGAAATTTACACAGGAGCTTTACACAAACAGAAGTGGCAAGATCAGAAGCTTTATTACTTCTAACTTACTGCAGATATGCGGAAGTTTCTACGACATAGCAATTTATTGCCCTACTCCCTGCCAAATTGTACCTTTGGCTAAATGGTGCAACACACAAAAACTAAACTTAGATGTGAGGTACATCTAATAAATATGTACTGAACATGTATGGACTAACATTTGCTGCATTTTATCAATGGTCAGCAAAAATTCATAATAAAACAGCGCTACATAAAACCACTTAGAGCAATGGAAGCCTATGGACTGTACGGTATTAAGACTATAAGAAATAATGTAGAAGACTATGCACAAGCAAAAAGCTTAAGCACACTAGTCTCCACCACTGTTCTGTGCCTGTAAATAAATTAATTTAAGAAGCAAATGTCAGATCTGTAGATTCATTATTATTAGTAGTATAATCACATATATCCAAAGATAATCCAGAAAATGTGATATTGTAACATTTAGTGAAAGACTCTATTGAGATTTTGAAGCTGTAGATTACATCAGGGTGGCATTTGTTTCATTGTATTTCATTACAGAGCTCTTCATTTTACTTCTAGAGGACAAAAGCCCTCTGTTCCATAATACATAATGAGAGACTGTGGGAGTGGCAAAAGTAAGCCTATATACTCTGCAATCTTTTTGTTACAACAGCCAAGAGTTTTGGGACTACTTCCAGCAAACTTAATATCATACCTGGCAAATAAATTCAGGAACACTCACCATGATTCCAGTGAGTAAACAGACTCCTTTCCCACAGTATGTATTAGGTACCATGTCACCATATCCAATGGATAGAAAAGTTATTGAAATCAACCACATTGCTCCAAGAAAGTTGCTAGTAACATCCTGTTGATCATGGTACCTGGAAGTTAAAAACAAAAAGAAGGAAAGAAAGAAAACAACTTCTTTATCACAAAAAAACTTGTAGTAAATTTTTGTGCTGCCATAAAGGGATATCACTAACTGGTGGTCCAACTCTTCTTGCATTCTGCTACTATTTCTTTTTAAAAGCAATTATAAGAAATAATATAAATCTCTAATGCAATGACAATAGCAGTAAAGAAACAGAAGGTACAGCAATAGCACCAGTAGCAGAGATACTCATGACATTTTATAGTTAAGTACTCTGCTATGATCATTTTGAAAAACAAGATGCTTATTTTGGTAGACCTTGTCCCTGCTCCTTTATGGCAATTTCTACAATCACCTGTCGTACAAGAATGAGGCAGCAGCACAGGAAAATGGACCCAAGAAATACTGTCTGTAGAGATGCAGCCGTGCCCCTTCTGATAGTATGAGCAGCACCATACTGCCTACAACATATTAAGAGTTTCCCCTTCCCTTTCACCCCCATATGCATTACATCTTCTGCGTTGGGTACTACTGACTCTCTGAAGAATGTTAATAAGAACCAAAAATAATCTTCAGATTTTTTTTTCCTTTATGTATGTTACTGAATATTTTCCTGAAGATTTAGCATTCCTCATCTTAGAAAGTACAGTCTCAGCCTCTTTTTCTTAGGCTCCATAATTGGCCACATAGAAGTTATAATCTCCAGCCAGCCAGTCATTATTTTTTTTCATATTCCCAGTCTGTTGGCCCATTTCTGCTTGCTACTTTAATGCAGTAGCGGTAACTCTGTTTTTGAAAGAACAGCATGGTTTACTTACTAGTTAAAAAAAAAAAACTACTAGTTATACTCAATTTGGTATGTAGCCTAGGATGATTGCAATATAATGATATAATATAATGATATAGTATAATATATTAGACATGAAGATATTAAAAAGCACATCATGCGATACCATGCTTGTTCGACTTGATCCTTTTAATGTGAAATTGTGAAAATTGTGTATCAGAATTGCGAGATTTTGGTCAGCATAAGAAATTATAAGAATGTATAGAAATTCTATAGGATTCTGGAAATTTATAAAAAGACGTGGTAAAGCAATATATTGTTTTATATTATATTATATAGGTCTAGATTCAACCACAGTTAGCATCTAGCTGCCAAAATTATTCAGCTAGAAATACCAGCATTGAAGGCCTGGCTTCCTTGATGCCATTACTGAGAGAGTTAATCACCTAACCGTGAGATACTCTGAAGGCTTCTGCTTGGGACTCCAGTCTCAAACTTTCTCTTGAACTGAACCCATGAAGCTAGTAGTTCTAGCTTATAACTACAGAAAAATCTGGGTTCCAGTCCCTCAGAAAAGTGTATTAGCCAGCAGATCAGAGTCTCTCTCCAATGTTGCAGAATGCTGCAAGGATCGGGACATGGATTCTGTGTGAACAACCAAGGCCT
>JAUBNY010000635.1:1472626-1499964 GCA_032275445.1 Crypturellus soui | reverse complement strand
CATCAAAATTTTGCTTCATTTTTGAACTTGAGATCATTAAGCAGCATCAATGGGCAGCAAGAAGCTGAAGGAATTTGCTGAGGAAAATACAAGTTCTAGAAATTAAATCTAGAAACAGAATTAACCATTATGCACTTCAAACCAAGCACACTACCTGAATAAGGTAAAGGTTAGCCTTTCTTTTTCTCTTGTATGCATATATGGGGAGATGAATAAGGGAAAAGAGAAGGAAGGCAAAATTATCCAGCCAGGACAGTGCTGAATTCTCAAAGAAGACTGCTGCAAATTTCAGCAATTTGAAGGTATTTTTCTCTCATCAATCTAACTTCGTTTATCATGCACATTATTATTTTTTGCTTCCTTGTTTTCTACAGTAGAACTTGATGCCTTTTACACAAGCAGTGAAGGGCAAGCTCAGAGTCATAAATTTTCACATGTCAATTTAATGTCAACATTTTTTTGAAATATAAACTCTCTTACCAACAGGAGTATGTTTCTAATGAAATGCACATTGGCAGTGCTAGCATCATGTATTTAACAGAAATGAATACAAAGTATATTTGATACTTGAATATATTTTAATGTCTGTTATGAAAATGAAAAGTTGCATTACGTTTAAGGCTTCCATAAGTCATTTTGTTTGGAATTCCACAGATTACACTGAATATTTAAAAGACGATTCCAATCATGAATTCTCTCTGTTCTTGAAAGACATCTGAAAGTTGTGCCAGATTCCATTAACAGTCATTAAACTGACGCTTTGGGGACAATAAGTACATTTAATTTCATGAAATATAAATAAGTATAAAAACATGATTATAAATTGTTATACAGCAAATGAAGTAAAGAAAGCACTTGTAAAATAAATACTTTTCCACTTGCATCTTTATATATGAAACTTTAACACAAGGCTGTCAATCTTCAAAAAAAAAAGTGTTCTCCCTTTTTCAACTTTATTCTTTTCATCACACGGATAAATAAGACAGCTGGAAAAATATTTCAAGGTGAATTCCAGAGATGATTGGAATCTAAAGAAAAATCACTAATATTATTAGTCATTTTACAGCCACATTCAAATAACACAGAGTTTTCTCAAAGCACAGTATGTGATATAATTACCTGACTCATACCAGCAAAAAAATTCAGGGAATGGCTGAAAGATGCAAACTACTAATTTCTTCTGCTGGTCAGTACTAAGAAACAAAGAAAAAGCATCTGGTTTTGCTCTTCTTGTAGCACCAATCTGCCAGCCAAAAAATATTGGAGCTATGTGAAGGGCAGCAGGTGACAATCACATTTCTACAGTTTATATGTGAGATTTTGATACTCTAAGCTCCTCGATTTCAGAAATTAAACTCTTCACAAATGCTCTTAACTAAACAAAGATGTACGTTTGCTGGAGATCAAAAACAGTTACTTGTGTAAAAAAAAAAAAAATCTTTATTTCTGGCACAACCAACATATTGCTGTATGTCTTACGCTGTACATGTCTTACACATGTACAAATAGACTACAGGACAGTAATTCTGTCAGAAGCTTCTTATGATTAACAAAATTGAAAGAAATACCATAGTTTTCGTCAGGCTATCAGAAACAAAATACAGTTGTACTTAACTAAGGCATTGGTAATTAAAGAACATCACCCTCTTTTGCTTACAATGGATCTCTGCAGTTTCAGATCTGAAGAAGTAGTGCTTAGCCAAATGTATCTGAAAGGAAATGCTTGAGAGGCATAACACAATTTAACTCTGTACTATAAGAATCTCGAGTTTTTATGAAGTCTGAACCTACTACATTCTTCCCATATTTTTTTCCTTTTAAAAAAAAAATATACAGAACTTCTTGGTTTTGCTAATTTTGTAGTTTATTTGCTTACTTGCTTTCAGGACAGCATAACATTAAGGACGATTAACCCTGTATGGATCATCCTCATTTTAATGATAGCAATTTATCAAAAAAGAAAAAAATCTTGCAGTGTTTTCTCCAAATATCATGCGCATGAGATTTCTTTCTTCTGTCAAGTTCTTTTTTGCCAAGAACATTTTGATGTCAGATCTCTTGGCCTTCAGTCAAGATTTTCTCACTTTTCATCTCTAGTGACCTTATTGAAGAGTTAGATAAAGCAGTCAAATGTTGTACTCAGAAGGAACTTAGAGAGGTGACCCTTTTTAGAAAGAAACAGCAGCTATGTGTAGTCACTCCATACTCTGCAGGAGGAAAGTATCTTGAGTGCCTGGGGAACTTACTTTTGGCGCTATCTACACTCATATCATGTGTCTTGCATTCCACAACCTGAACATGTTGGAAAAATCTTTTTAAAATAATGCAGGGATTTTTTTCTAAATTCTCTTGATTCTCTTGTGTGCAACAGTTTCATATTTAAGACTCAACTATTCAGCCATTACTCAGACAAGTAAACATACAATCAGGGCCATATTAAACTAAAGATTTTTAAGAGAGGAATCGGTGACTTGGGGATGCTATATTGAGTTGATATAAATACCAGACTGAATTTCAACTGTTGCTAAGAATTCATTTTTTCAGACTGTGGAATGGTTTGGAAAAGCTGTCAACATAATTTGTATTAAATTGCAACAAAGAGAGTCTGAGCGGAAAGACGAAGTGTTAAATAAGCTTGAAATGTAGCTTACCATCTCTTTTGCCTCTAGAAATGCAGGATCTCACTGATGGGGCAAACATAGGGAAGCATGCATACATGAGCACGTTCTAGACAAAAGTATGCTGCCCTTAGAGAGCTATTAATCCTCCACCTTTCACTTGCTTGGCAGAACTGGCCTTCTGCAAAACTTTACATATGCATCAGGAACTGAATCCAACTTCAAAAAAAAAAAAAGTCTAAAGCACTTGATTTTTGAATGTAGAGCTCCATTATACAAACATGATTACGGAACTACAACTTATTCTGGTATCCTGATTCTTGCCGGGGTTTGTTTTCATAAAGTCTCTGAGATTATTGTTTGAAAGCATCACAAAGGCTAGCAAAAAGAACCCTATTTTTGTTCTTTGTGTCTTGTCTTAACTGAGTAATGACCACTAACTTGCAGGTCAAAGATATTGTATTCCAATAACAAAAATCTTTAACATTAAAGAAAAAACAAGTCAGAGAGACACAGCAGAGTAAGTTTTGTTTGACAGAGGAAGGAAAAGACTAGACACAGAACTAATATGTGTGCCATTCTACTAGAGATGGAACTACTTTATACATAGTAGTATTTCTGGACCTACAAAACATTCATTCACATATTCATTCATTCTCCAAAATTAACAGATTAAAAAAAAAATCCTATGACAGTTTAACTACATTTTAATGTTACATTTTAATCTTAAACTTCCCTAAATTGCAGCTTTTGAGTTCAGGAAAGGGAGTCCTGAATCTCTCAAGGGGGAAAGGGTCCTACCACTATATTGTTAGTTAACAGTGTTAATTTTCCATTCCACTCTGCTCCGGTTAATTTCTCCTTTCAGAGGATGTGACTGGAAGCAGGAACCAAGCTGAAGGATGGTCACAAAGCCTTCTGCAGAGGTCGGCCCATGTTTCCTGAAAATCTCTCCCCAGAAAGTGAGAAAACATATGGTAACCATACAGAATAACCAAATTTGCTGCATTTTCACTCTTCCTGCTCAGAAGCAGATTGCATCTCTCTACCTGTTTGGTGATTTTAATTGACATAAAAGCTTTATCACTGGATTCATACTTTCATAGCACTTCTTGCTGGGTAAATTCAAAACACTTCGTGATTCCATATAAAGATACAGTGCCAAAAAGCAAAGATAAATACTACTGCCTTCAAGGAACAGACGCACAGAGCTTAAGTGACTTTGTCCAAGGTCTCAACAGATCTGTAAGACAGTGTCTCCACCTCAGACTTTTAACAAATGGAACATCATCTATATAATCAGTGACATTTTCCACTGAACATTTATATTTTTTTTACATGTTTATGAATTTATAAATTATTTCCATACATTTGCCACGTGCTCTAGGTCTCCCTGCTTGAGCAGGGGGGGTTGGACTAGATGATCTCTAGAGGTCCCTTCCAACCCCTGCCATTCTGGGATTCTATGATTTAGTATACTTTTGTTGGTATACTAAAACCTTAACT
This sequence comes from Crypturellus soui, assembly GCA_032275445.1. Taxonomy (NCBI): domain Eukaryota; kingdom Metazoa; phylum Chordata; class Aves; order Tinamiformes; family Tinamidae; genus Crypturellus; species Crypturellus soui. Next base: position 1,495,840 of record JAUBNY010000635.1, on the reverse strand, counting down.
TCAATATTCTTTACTATCTGCTGAACTATAACCTGCCACTTGAACGATAGCAAAGGATTAGGGCTGATCTTATCAAAATCATACTAAAACTCTTTGAATTCGAATGTTTATTTTCCTTTGGAAAAAAATGGATATTAACTGGTCTGCTACCTAATACGTGGTGCAGATTGTTGTGCCATGTCTCCAACAGACACCGAACATCAGGCCACCGTGCTTTTGGACTGATTGTCTGTGCCAAACCTCATTTTGCAAAATCAAGAAAAATCATATTCGTTACCACGAGAAATGCAATCACTGAACGACAACAGTGTCCTGCCGTGGTGCTCTAATTGTGCCCGCAGGTCATCTACCTACCAGCACACAAAGAACAGGGAAGGCAACTGATGTGATCTGCTTGCAAGGAGGTGCAACTGTTCAAACAAATTGCCACTCTAAATGCAGTATTATCAAAAATAATCAAGCACAACTTTTGTTAAACATTGGTACAATGTTTGGAGGAAAATTAATGCTGTAAGTATTACTGAGAGCTGACAAGGCTCATTAACTAAATGTAACATATCATTTGATTTTAAATGACTTGGAAAGATCTACTGCAAAAGATTCCAGTTTTACACCGAAGTTTAAACAGGCAGGAGTATAATTTTAGAAGCTCATTAGTCTGAAGGTGTATGATGATTTTCTTAAAAGATGATGATTTTATGAAAAACAAAGTCAAAAGAAAAAGACACTTGGGCATGTATATTTGATCTATAATCTCACTGTTTAATTTCAGATAATGTGGAATCTTTGCTATTTTAGATTATGGAAAGACTTTCAGGCTGTTATCTACCGCATTCTTCAAAATAGAGGATAACATGAGATCACCACTAACTCAAGGTATTGGAACAGTGGCTGTGTTTTCTGAAACACAGCTAAGAGATGTTGCTTTCATTTGAATACCAGTACTTAAATAATTTGCAAGGCCATTTCCCACAAACCCAACTGAAGATTCCAAAACAGATTTCGAAATTCCTGGTCAACACTTAGGTTCCAAAGGAAAACATTTTGGATAATTCCCAGGTGAACAAATAAAACTAGGTGACTACAGAATTGATAAATTTATGTTACTTAGTAACAATAAAGATTGTGTCTGACTGAAGGGGATGGGACACAGAGATTAATGTCATCCCTCAATAGCTAAAAGATCTAACAGTGACACAGCAAGTAGGCAGCATGTTTGCCAAATATCTACTGCAGCATTGGCTCCATGTTTTTCTATGGCAACCCTGCTCCAAACCCAGCAGTCAGCAGGCAATGTCTTATAAACATGCTTAACCCCTGCACATCATAAACAAATTTTAAATTATAAAAGCAGCCATCAAACTCTCTGGCATGATTAATTATTAGCCAAGATACTTTCCATGCTCTAGGATGACCTTCTACAGGGTTGGACAGAGGGAGCAGCTTCTCTTCTGTGGTCTCCTGCTGGGTATCTGCCCAACTACCGAGGCAGCAGCAGTAGAAAATAAACCAATAAAAGGAAAGCAAGAATTGAGCGAACATTCTCCTCTCTCCTCCAGCAGCACCAAGACCACTGCAAGGGAACTAGCACTTTTCACCTTTGAGATTCATTTCTCCTATCTCTGAGATCAAATCTTTTTGTGTAACACTTGCACAGTCAACAAAGGAAATAATCTCATTTGACTCTCTCTTGTTTTGTTTAATTTCGAAAACATCCTCACAGCAGGAAACAGCAAGTTAAGGACATAAATGGACTACTGATTTAGAGTGTTTTTTGTAAATAAAGGTATGATTTTTTTTTGGATAATAGCATCTAAGTTTGTGAAAAAGATCATGTCTTTTAAAGAAAACAGTCCAGCATCAGTGAGAGTCTTATTCAAACATGACTACTTCCTTACTGTAGAATTATTAATTCCAAGATGACTGAGCACAACATTAGATCCATTCCTGACCCTGCATTTTCATGGCTCAGACTACCTTAATTTGTAAGGCTTAATTTATAAGGCTGGACTCGCACAGCTAAAACCCACAAATTTTTAAAGATTTTAGTCACGGCACTTCTCAGGTGTTTGCTGTGTTGTGTGACTATCTAAAGCACATTACTTTAAAACTTTACAGCTTTCCTATCTGCTACTTATGTGAAGAAATGAAGCACTCAATCAGAGATATGAGGATGAATTAAAAATGGATGTCTAACTACTCTGCTCAAACAGCAAGATGCAAATGTTTAATATTTTACAATTAAGAACATGTTTGAAAATGGATAAGCATAAGTTTACACTGCCTAGGATCACAATCACTAAATTTTCCCCTAAATAGAAGGAACTATAAATATACTCTCTTTCTCTTCCTATGATAACAGCAATTAAAAATGCTATCACCTCTTTGATTAAAAATGTTAGCGCAAATACTTTTGTGAGTTAGCACAAATAATACTCTACATAAACAAATGAGTAATTTGCATAAAAATGCATTTGAGACATGAATGAGGTAAAATGAATCAGACAAGGATGAGTACAATTTACACGCAGATTCTCGTTTTTCAGAGGACCTAGCAACACAAGATCATCAAAATCCCAACAGCAATACCAACAACTACACACTGGCTATGAAAAGGTACTTCATTAAAATCAAACAGCTGTTAGTACCTGCCATTTTGGAATTTCTTTTGCTTAAATTAAACATGTTTTGTAAGCGTTTTTCACTAATTCCATCAAGTTTAACAAGGCATAGTCTCCCAACAGACAATTTAAAATTAAAACACTTTCACTGTCACTTAAGACTATTCAACTGAAAAACTCTTAGTGCCTTATAAGCATTATAGGTTTGAAGAGAGAGAAAATTATCTCCTTTTTATTGCAGCTCTCTCTCTGCAGCTCCTGCTGTGGCCTTCCCCCCTCTCAGTATAGCCTAAATCACCACTTTGCCCCATATCCTGAAAAGAGGTGTGAGAAAATCTGTACAGAGACAAAAAAGAAGGTTGAAATTACAGATGAAAGCAAGACTTTTGCAATGGGATGGCTACTAGCTCAAGGACTCAAGAGAAAAAAGCACCAGGCTGGAAAGGTATAAAATGTAAGGGAAAAAACAGCCAGTTGGGATGGCTTGTCCACCTGCGGCTGGCGGGGCACTGCCCAGCGACCAGTGTGGAGATGCTGCATGGCACCACAGCAGCACTGAGGCTACCTGCCTCCCACCTGGCAGCCACCAAGGCCACGCTTCCCCACCGGCTCAGCAAAGCCTCTCAGGGGTCTTACTGGGGTGCTGAGCATGCCAAAGCCCATACGAACAGTACAAAATCCTAGCTATAGCTCCTGGGTGTTAGCAAGTGTATGACTGCTTTACACTTCTCAGTCCTGCATACCCTGCTCATAAATTTCTTTTTAACCTGACAGAAGGTAAAATCTTCAGTCCTGACCAAATACTCTGAGCCAAAGAAGGTCAGAGCAGAGCACTACAGGTAAGGAAATTAAAGATCTAGTTAATATTATTAGTTAATCCCTGGACTGCAAAAAACAAAATTTAGCAAATTTAATTTAGAGTAAACTAAATCCTAATCTCTTTATACACAATCCTCATCTTTGAAAGAATATGTTTGTATGTTTGGCCCACACAGAAAATATAGGTTTTCAAAACCATGCTTTGTACTCCAAAGCCACATACAATTCAAAATATTTTCAATGCAATTTGTCAGATAAGACAACACGTTATGTGACCATGACTATGCTCATATCTATAAATTTATTCTCAAATTCAGGATTATTAATAATATTTCCTAACATGATCACCACCTGCTTTACTATGCCTTCATAAAAAAATACATCCAACTTGAACAATACATTTATTGCACTCTACAACCTGAGATATAATCTTTCAGTCTTGGGACATCCACAGTACTTACTAATATAAATTTTACCTAATTTATATAAAAAATCATTGCTTTTCACTTTTAGGTGGTCACGAGGAGAAACTATATCAGCATTAATTCATTATTTTCTGTCTCACTGTTTTACCTTTAGCCATTGTATCATGTATCATATATTGCTTCAAAGACAGCATATGCTATTTATACTCAGTTTGTAAATAGTCTTGCAAGTCAAAGTTGTAAATATTTAGTGCCTTCAAATAAATGCTATTTCACAGTAATTGCCAGATACTCTTCTATTTCCTCCTTCCTCTGTCTCAGACATACACACACACAAGGTGATTATAACATGGATTTTCATTTATACCAATGTCAGTAACCCCAACTTCCTCACAATACAAAGCATATTTCAGAAAATTAAAAGATTCCCTACAGCCGACACCTAAGTTTATATCCAAGGCTTGTCTCAATCATTTTGCAAGATTACACATTGAATACATTCATTTTTGCATTTTACATTATTGAATACATTCATTTTCATCCATCAGATCCCAAGCCTTGCTGTAGTCCCATGTTTAGGTTTTAATTTATTCCTGTTTCTGACCTTATCCTCCTCAGGAAGCTAGCAATCCAAGACTCTAAGGCTCCAAGAAATCTCTACACCTTTATTTCACCTTTCCAGTAGTCAGGGGCAGGTTTTCCTAGCATGGCATCAGAAGACCAGATGATGCCCTGGATCACCCACTGGCCACACACAGTCCACTGCTGGAAGAGCAGTGTTCGTATACCCATGTAGTTAGTCTGTTACAGCTCAGCCAGGCACATGCCTGTGGCAAAGAGCTGGGCACAGTTCACAAGGAGAAACCAGTCTGCTCACATGAACACAACTTCTCATTGGCAGGTGAACTAGGATTACTGAGACCCTTGCCTCAGCCTTTGGCATGGCAGACAGCAAAGATCCAAGGGGAAAAGGAATTGAAAAGGGCAGTGTGTGCAGCACAAGCCGGCAGCACAGCCTCCATCAGTCAAACCTCAACAGTTTGCATCATATAGTATATGCAGGCATTTGTCTGCATCTAAATAACAAGTAGCTTTCAGAAGCACTTAGCCCTCTTTCTTCTTAATTAAAATTTACTATGCTTATTAGTACTCCAATAGCATAAATGGAAGTTATTCTCAGATATCACTGGGCTGAGCAGTGCACAAAAATGCAGCAAACATAGCCCCTGACTCAAAAGCTGTAACTTAAACTGGTAGGTATCTCAGATGATTTAGGTTGCACAAGTAGCTTCAGTTTTTCATTAACATACTTGGATTCATTAAATTTCTCTTGTGGAAGCCCATCAAAATTTTGCCAGTGGATTTAATTTAACACAGAATAAGGTTTACAAACAAATATTAGGTATCACTACGATAAATTCTGTGTTTGACTGAGAAAAATATGCAAGTAGTTTCAGGTTCTGTTTTCTAACTCAGGAATGATTTTGACCGATCAGGCTACACCTAGTCTAACATCACTGATTTTGGAATCTAAAATGTATGTGTAGGTAATAAAGCATGTTATCATCAGCACAGATAAAATATTAAAGAAAAATATTTTACATAGCCCTAACTCTAAATTCAGTGTTACTAAGCCCTGGGTATCTGTGAATCCTGAGATTCTGGGAACACATAAAGTCCTGCTGGTAATGGAAGAGAAATAGGGATACAAAACAAAACAAAAAACACTTTTAAAAAAAGTCATAATACATTCCTTTTACTCAGGTAAATACAAATGTATAAAACATGTTATACTTGCTGAAGTATACGGTATTTTATAAATATCAGCTTTACAGAAGTACTAGTATTAGGATATGGCAATTCCTGTGTTTTGGATCAAAATGCTAAACAGATTCATCACTGGCAATGAATTTACAGGGCAAAACACTCTTTCTTCTATCAGTTTCTTCTCTTTTGACCAGCCCTCCATTTAAAAAAAAAAAAATACTAAGGAAAATGCCTTGGCAGCTGATGGCACAGAAACTGCTAACATTTCTGGCTGACTTGCAGGCAGACTTGCCTGCTCGGGGCAGCCCCCGTCTCGCAGGCTGACCAATGGGTGTCAGGTCGAGGGACTTCACCCCAGTACCTGCTGCACCCCTCATTACCATTTGGCAGAACCTATTTCCTGCAGAACTAACTAATTTATTACACCTAGCAATTTCTTAAAGCCATGCAGGTAGAGCTCTGCCCTTTATCACTGTCGCCAGGGGAAGAAAAATGCCCTTTCTAACCTCTCTCTTGATACAAGAACAGTTTTTTCAATAATATCCCTCAGTCTAACACAAATTCTGCTCTTTGTAATTTCTCTGAAACTTTGCTACAGAGTTAAATATCAAGTGTTTCCAAAGGGATTTAGAATTTGCTAAGGGTTGATACCAAAGTTGTATTGAAGTAAATGAGATTGGGTATCTTTTAAATGAACAGTCTTAATAAAAGGCAATTACAGCTGCATGTAAACAAGACAGTCTTGGTACCACATTCCCAAGTGAAGTAATTTGTAAAAATATAACACTATAGGCCTTGTCTGTAGTACAGACCTGTCTGCAGAGCTACTCTATCCACATACATAAAGAGTATAGGGACTTTTCATATAGTATTTTTCCACAGCTATTTAGCTAACTACAAGCATAAATCACTAGCGTGATGTTTCTGCATGCACTATGGGTCACAAATTTGCTATTCAAATGCAGTCTCAAGAACAGGTAACAAAACCTAAAACTGATTTTGAACTTTTCAAGGTGAAAATCCAGGAAGGAAGGACAGAAGGATGGAAGGACAGAAGGAAGGAGGAGAATTCATCAAAACACATAAAACAACAAATAAAAGCAGGAAAGGTGGAGAACATGGAAAAGGAAATCAAAGAATATGTAAAAATATTTGAATAGCACCTTCTGATGTTTCCCTCCATATGATCACTGGTCTCTTTCAATTGTGCAGTTCCTCCCACACAAGTTATCCACTGTAAATGACCTTACAGACATGACTTTTTAATGGTTGAATTGTTATATCTATAAATAAATAAATAAAAGTGGGAATATCTAAGGCCAGAGTTCAGTCATTCATTATGCTAGCACTGAACCCGCTATCACTATACAAACTCTTTATCAAGGTCCAACATGTAGATAGAAGGCAAATTAAAATAAATAGTAAAGTATACATCCCCCTTTCAGTTTGTATTTTCCAAATATATTGTATTGTGTTACTGAAGCTCTAAATTTTAAATTGATAATAAACTGACTTTTGCTTCAGAGTGATTATATTTTCCATGAACTGCTTTTAAAGTAATTTTGTGAAATGTTTTGACTCTTTTTGAGGCAAAATATCCTGAATTACTTCAGCTGCTGGTTAAAATGGGGGTTAAAAATGGTTAAAAAGATGAACTAGTTCATTTAAAATTTGAATGCAACAGACAGAGCATGCATGCCTGGCCCAGTGATGAAGTGACATCCATAAATTGCTCTCTGGAAAAGATGTGGAGTGGGAACATGACCACCATTCTTGCTAAACACACAAAAGGAAATAGGGGAAAGGAAAGCCTCTGTACCGTGTTTTATACATTCCATAATAATAATAAAAAATGCATTTTATCCTCAAGAACAGTCAAATACTACCTTTATTGGTATTTTTATTCTGTTCTAGCCTGTGGTTGGTGGAAAAAAAAAAAAAAAAAAAAAAAAAAAAAAACATTTTTTACCTTGCTCTTACCGTGAGGCCTTGGAAGTATGTATAAGATTTTCTACTTCTTTCTAATCTCATGTAACTGTTGCCTATATAAATCCTTTGTAAACAGAAAGGAATTTATTTTTTTAAAAGTCTTCACACTTTAATTACATGACCTTGGAAAACAGATATAAAGAGCTGTAATAACATCTTTTTTAAAATGAAGAGGGTTTGGCTTGGGGCTGTGTTTTTGTTTTGTTTTGTTTTTCCCTTTACCTTTCACATTCCTCTCCTCTAAGCTTGGTCTGTTAATTTTTAGACTACAGAAATCCTGAACTATCTTGTCTTGATACATTTTTGTTAAAGGATGACTATACCCACTGACTTACTGCTCCAGTTATTTTCACTTTCCACAGCTAAAAGACTAAATCTGTAAATCCAAAAAGAAACCCTGAAGAATAGAATGCAAAGTGCAAAAGTATTCTGGCTTTTATTCCCCAAATCCTTAACAAATCTTACTACTAGCATTGTTCCGAAGGAATATGTGAATCCAAAAGAATGACAACCAAACTCCCTAAGCTTTAGAAAAGGTGTTCCCCTGTGTTCTCTATTAAATCTACATAAGCTGTTCTCTGTCTTCAAGCAGCTGTAGAAGAATACAGCATTTGGCTATTGCTCCTTCAGAATCTACCAAGGAAGCCAATTTTTTTATGTGAATTCACTGATCTCTTCAATTTGTCAATATATCATATATATATATATATACCAACATACTTCTGTAGTGGACTCCCTTGCTGCTTTTATTATTTCATAAAGTAACAGATGTCTATTGGTAAATTTTCAGTCAAAAAGGATCAATTCAAACAGTTACATCTGACTTTATTTATGAATTGCTTTGTGGTATACATATACTATACTATAATATTTATAGTTAATCTACACTGACTCTGCAAAATCAGGAACTATGAGAAAACTGGAAAGCAAAGAGTCATTTGATCATTTGTAGCACAGGCTCAAACCACGCCAAGGTGATCTTAGGGCATATTTGATCACTGTGGTGTTGGACATCTGGTAGTTACGACCTTTACAACCACTGGCGAAACCTGACTGCAAGTAGCAGATTTTGGTTTCAGTCAAACCAAGCAAAACTAAAGAACGGTGATAAATGGGCAGTATTGTCCATACACAAACATTATTTTGTCTGTAACAGCTAGCAAAGGAAGATTTGTGGGCTAAAATAGGCTTAAAATTAAATATCTAAACTTGGCTTTCTAAAACTGCTACTATAAATCTCCAAACTGGCATTGCAGAAACTGAAGACACTTTTCAGTGCGGGTTATTTTCATGCAGTCTAACAATTTCAGACAAGACCCTCAAGTCAATCAAAGAAGCCAAACACATTAACATGAGGAAATTAGATAGCTAGGGAAAGTTTTTTTTTTTTTCTTGCATGAGTTATAACTGAGAATCTTGCTCCATCCATCTGCTTTTATCAAATGAATCCTTAGCATTTGCCTAGCAGCTGTCATCTGTGAGCTGCTTACTGAAAGCTTTGAGACAGCATTATATTTCTAAAAGTTAGGATAAATTTATTTGTAGAAAATGCAAGTGAATGCTGAGCATTGAAGGATTTCACCTTCACATACAGGTTATTTTTTTGTTTGTTAAATTAAGGAAAAATACAGGGCAGAAACTGAATGGACAAAAATGCTGACTAAACAACTGCTCAGTCTGAACAGACTTCACTGCCAAAAGCTAGACAGAAGTACAAACAGAACTAAAACTGGTGCCAAAAATGTTATCTCTGGGGAAGCAAAAAATCCAGCTCTGTTCTCAGTTCTGCTTCTGTAAAGCCACAGTAAATCCAGGCATGTGATGTGACCTGTTCTGGACACACCACAGTGTAGTGTGGGAAAACATGGCTCATGTTGACCTGATACCCAGTGTATGAGGCCCATGTTTGCATCCAGAATGCTAGTTTCTTTTTCCTTTGCTTAGAAAAACAAAATAAACACCTCTCCTCTATACAATGTGGGAAAGCATACTACTCCTCACTGCTGAGGCAGGTCTGCTTCAAAAGAGTAAAGCAAATCTGTCAGGCTTTTAAATGACACAATATTATGCACATTGCATAATTTTTTTTTGAGAGTCGTTTCTATTTTAGTGCTAAAACATATTAATTGCCATGCACAGAGCTATTTCAGTAACAAGATCTTTATGAGAGACCACAATAAGGAATCCACTTAGAAGGCTCATGATTCATGCACAGAAGAAACCTATTCACCAGTGTTCTTAATCATGTGCCTCAGAGATGTTAGGCCTAATAAAAACTTTAGTTTCAATATGAAGCCCACATATGATTGACAGCAATATACTGAGTCTGGCAGAGTTAAAAGGCTGCTATTCAAACCTATATAATGTAATCTTCCTCTCAAAATAGACATAAAATCTGAAATATTAAAAAACACAGGAGGTTCTGGCATTATATATACAAAAACCCTTCAGTGCTTTTTCCACCTTTTCCTTGCAAGCTCCCTTGGCCAAACGTCTGTCAAGCCTTAGCAACCCGCCTGTACTCTGCGTACACTGGCTGCCAGTCTACTCTCACAGATGACCTTCAACTGCAGCCCTGGAAAATACCCTGCTCACCAACGTAAAGTGTCACACACTATAATTAGCTTTCTGGGAGCTAACAATAAAGCCATTAAGGCACCAAGAAAGACACATGCACTGCCTTAGTTCAGTGTACATTCAGCAAGGCCACATTCAGGAGAACGCAGGAGTGACCGGTCTGCCAACATGGCCCGTTTCTACACGGCTTGCTGGGGAGAGATGGACAAGGAGGCTCCTTCGCATCACTTTGTTCTCTACAAAAACTGCGCTTCCAAAGCTCTTTCCATTCACACAACAGAAGGTTTATTTTAGTGAAACATCTCCTGACTTCAAATAGCCCAACAGTTTTCAAAGTCAGGCTGTCTCAGCAGTCTGAACAGCAGCTGCCAACCTCAGCAATGGCTTTTGCTGAGAATCCACAGTTTCTCAGTAAGAACACTACCTATTGCAATTGAACCGTATCTTCATAAACAGCTGAAACAGGAAGTTAATTGCATTCTATAATTTTAATATTTTAATCTGACTATTAAATCTTATATCCATCATTTTCTTCTAATTCGGATAGCCAGCAAACTGTTTTAATAGCAAGCACTAACACTAAAAACCACTAATCAAAGCCCTGTGTAAGACCTCTATATAATTCTTCTTAATGAGCTTGATGCTAGAGTGATTATGAGAATTGTTTATATTTAAGACCATTAAGTTTCATTCATGTAAATTCCTACTCATCAGAAAAGTCTCCAAGCTGTTGACTAAATCCTAACTTCTGCCAAATGTAGCAAAATGCACTAGGATTTCATGCGTGTAGACTGTTAAGCAGAACTCTTTCTAAAGACAACTTTTAAAATTCTTTTGCATATATAAAATGGTCTATTCCATCAAATAAACATTACCTCATGTTATAGTTAAAAAATAAAATCACCTTAAGCACAGATGAAAGAAATGTATTTAATTTCTGTGAACTAGACTTTAACTGTAGAGCAAAACAAATCCCTTAAGATCGCAAGAGACTGAGCACTCTGTCCTACACAGCTCAGAATCAAGGCCTTTTCCGTGAAAAATGGCCATTATATCTATTTATACCAATATAAAATGGAGTATTTATTTAGAGCACTTCAAAGTGCAGAATGACAAAAGTCTTGCATTGCACAAGAGCTTGGGGATTTGTGCGTATGTGTGTGAAGAGGAATGTACTTCTCTGTGGGGTAAGGACCTACATGTTTTCAGTAGAGTAATTAATAAACAGAAGCTAGAACCAAAATCTTTCACTCAGCAGAATATTTATATATCCCCTCTAGGGAACAGCTGAGGCAAAACATGCATAAAATTGGGTGTCCCGTTAACTCTCAAAGATAAAAACTACTCCTTTTAGTGTTTTTGAAATGGAAAATTCATCTGCTAAATGTTAAGGTACATGATCTTTGACTGGACTCCACTGAAGAAGGTAATTCTACTTGGAATACATTAATCCAACACTCAAGTCTATTTTTAACTTGTTTTTAGTTTTGTTTTGTTTTTAAAAGTCAGTGGTTATTCAGCTTGTCATCCCAAACCTTACAGTCACTTCAAGAGCAGCAACTGCAATTTGAAATGTGCAATATCTGCCATTAGTTCAGCAGAGTTGAAAAGGTCAGTCCTGATCCTCAGTTCAGTGTACCTGACTGCACAACTAAGCTTCCTCCCAAGGATGACACTGATGCAGAAATGATTTTGTTCTTGTTCACTGTGAGAAAGAAAGGCTTTATACAGTTACTATGGATATGTATTTATAAGTTAGTAATAGAATGAAATTTTAATTAAGATATTAATTCATAGTAATAAAATAGTGCAAATTATTAACCAGTGATTTGTAGTGATGACAGTGGTTGCTGAACTAGCTCAGAACCACTTACTGGGTGACAACTTGGGAAATCCCTAGGCAGATGCATGTTGTTGAAAGAAAATTGTTGAGAACAGCAGTCAAAAATATGAGACAAATAGAAGAGCTTTAGCACTGTTAGACTAATTTAACATCTAGAATGTTCCACCTGCCCCAACAATGTGCAGGGAATATTTGGAAAGTGAAATATGTTATGTGGAATGTTTAGAACTTAAATGATTAGTATTACCATATTGGAACTGCACAAGGCAACTACACTGATACAAGACATCTACTGTAACAAACCATATTCCACAACTTGGGGGAAATTAAAAGTAAAAGCAGCAAGGTCAAATAATACCCTTAATCAGTTCATAAGGTCAACTATTTTTCTTTGTAACAACTAGAGAAATAAGGCAACCAATAACTTCGAGAAGTAACCTGACCATAACAGTTGGCTTGCATTTTAATTGCTAGCCTAAATCAGCTACACAAATAACTCCTCTGAACTGGTTCTAAAAAGCTCAGGGAAAAGAAACAGAAAATGGTAACAACCAACAGTCAAATCTCCTAACTATGTTGAAGAAGGTCTTTGGCTCACAAACAACACAAATGAAAGTTGTTATTAATGTAGAACATCAACAAGTACTGTTAAGGATATTTTATATTATAGCAAATATGTATATAAGTTTGATCAAAACATCAAAATCAAATTGCAATGCTACAGTAAACATTGTGGCACAATGTTTTCTACAAAAACAGATTAAAAGACAAAGCACTCCTGACAATCTGTGACAAGGGACAATGCACCTAACATTTCACACATCAAGGACCTGCAAACACCATTCCAGTAAACATTTAGATCCTCCTGAAGATAAAACCAAAGCAGAAAAATAAGAGAGACAAACAGAAGGAAAGAGAACCAATCAAACATAAAAACCTTACCTTTCACAAGCTCGGACAGTCCATGCAGCAATTATCCATAATGAGATACTAAAAACCAAGAGTACAGTTCCTGGACATATTGTCATTAAAGTCTTCATAACAAAACGTGTATTGAAGTTTATCTTATTTAATGCTCCAATGCTTCTAGATGAGGCATCAGTGAAAAGTTTGCTATGCAATAGCATAACTCTGGCAATAAGATACAGTCTTAAGAACATTGGTATAGATAAAATAATATCCACATCAGCTGTTGTTGTGGATGGAGCGTAAGAAAAGGCGAGCCGGGCTGTCCATGTGAATGTATAGTTCCCAGGTATGGGATGTATAGCACACACCAGTATTTCCAAGCAGATAAAGAAAATACGCTCGTAAGTCATGGCTATTCTCCAGTCATCTGCTCCATTGTCCACCATGAACAACTGAAATAATAAAATATAAAGTTAACTTTAGTATGTCGTTAACAAAACTTGTTATAATTCCATTAAAAAAACAAATGTAGCTTTCAGAGCTGCTAATAACCACTAAAAATAAAAGATATATGCCATTTAAGCAAAGGACTCCACCAAGCCACCATGAGGTGAAATATAATTTTGGACAAGCCAAAAAGATTTCTTTTTGCCTATTTTTAGAAACTGCATATGAAACTGAATTTCCACATATTATTTGCTAAGATATTTATTCCTGTGTAACTGTGATTTCTTATCAAAAAAAAAAAACCAACAATTAAGCCTTTTCTCTGCAAGACCAATTAATTATTCAGAGTTAATAAAACTGAGGGCGAAAAAAAAAAGAAAGAATCTGCTTTTAGGATGGAAATTGTATAGATTTAGAACATATAGAATTATATGTGATATAGAACAGTAGCCACACCTTCAAAATTAAAAAGTAGCAGCCTACAAACACCAGAATATTTCCAGACATCCAAGTGAAGCCTATTATTTGCTGAAAATTAAATGCACATACAAGTCCTTGCATGATCAAGGGCTTCAGCTTACCATCCTAGATGAAAAGTAACCAAACATTTCACATTGTTTAGAAAATATTTTTCCAGAATCCTTACTAAATGAATAATATTTGTCCCTCGTAGGGAGCAGGGATGTGCAAGAAGCAGAAAATAAGATAATGCCAGGGAAGAAAGAAAAAAAATCCCATAATAGAAAGAACACACAAATTTAGGAGCAAGAGAGGACTGACCCACTACTAAAGCTGTGAATCTGAATTTACGTGTAGCTGTTCAGTAGACAGTAGTAGATTACTCAAAATCCAACAGCAATTGAAGGGTTCAGAATGAGAAATATCCAAAGAGTGTCCTCCTCAAGGTTAGAAAAGTATTTCCAATATACTATACAGCATATAAAGGCCCAAAAAACTCCTCATCTGCATTGGTCTTTTTGCCTCTTCATCTTTTTAAAGTTTATAAACAAAAGTCTGAACTCTTTGTATATGTGCTTTAGAGACAGAAAATACACTCTACAACTTCCTGCCAATACATTAAGTTTGTTTCTCAGAAAAATGTTCCAGTCTGCTGTTTAAGAAAGTGATGACCATAAATTAATGTTTTTTCTAGTTCAGTTGGCCCTATAGCCTAAAAGAAAGAAGGGTTAATCCTAATACAGAACGAAACCAAAGCAAAATAAATTCTTGCATTTATTTGTGGACCCATTTTTAACTCAATTGTGCTTTATATCTACCCCAGGTATAGTTCTTACCTCCACTGCAATAATATTACGGACAAAAAAACACAAATGGTGTTGAAACAAGAAAAAGAAACACACACAATGACGCTCAAGTGCATCTGATTCTTATGAATAGCCTGTAAATGCTGATAGTCGAATCATGCAAATGATCAAAGAGCTATTAAGAGGCCCAGGTATTAGAGCACTCATGATACAGATGAATAGTAAACAGCTTCAGTGGAGAAGAGATACCGAATATCAAATCCCACAAATGCTGTGCTGCTTTCTGAAGAAAACAGTAGGTGAAAAACACAGCTAAAAATTTCAGTTATCAGATATATTCCAAATATACATTAAGCCAACAGTGTTTTATAGCATCTTTTGAAGCTGCACAACTGCTGAAAAAGCAATACTTTTATCCTTTTTTTGTTTTTTTTTAACCTAAAACCCAGATTTCCATAAGAATACTGCATGCAGAAAGGCAACTGAAGAAAAATGATGCTTTAAGTACTGACTCATTTTTTAAAAAATGAGAATAGAAGAATGTTAAGTTAAACTTAGATATTAAAATTTGATCTTACAATTTCCAGAGAAGAAAATATTATTTAATCATCTTGGTTGTTTTAACTTTAAGATGTCATTATGCAATATATACTTGAGAACATATTCACTTGTCAGCAAAAAAAATCCTAATATGCTGCACAGAAGTAAATTTCTTGGTAATGTTAAGTGGAATGTGTGATGTCTGCAGACACAGAAAATCCCTATCAACTTCCCTTGATCTCAGTGATGCCAATTTTTTTTAAGAAAAATAATATTTGAAAGTGGTTATACCTTCAGCTGTCATATATGATATTCAGGAGGTGAAAACTAAGGTAGAAACCATCAAAAGCTGCACAGGACCACAGATCCAGTACAAACATTTCTATTCCTTAAAAATATTAACATTTCAAATCACATTTAAGATTTATTTAATTTCCAAACAGTTCTGTGTCTCCATAATCAAACAGTGAAATATGTGAATACCAAACATTCTGGGACAAATGAAGTTTTGCGAATTAGGCTGTGAATAACAATTAAAAGAGAATGCTCTGAAAATACCTAGGAAGTAATACAGGATTTCATGTACATTTTATACACTTGGAATTATGCAACCTAAAATACGTGATTGTTCATTTTTAGTTTTGAAAATATTGTGATATTTGCGAATGTCTGCTTGCTTGGCTATGCATATTTACTATTCAGAGAGCAGCAAAGAAAAATCAGAGGAGACAACAACTGAATAGCGAAATATAAAGCACACACATATACCTTCTGCTGCTGCTGCTGTATATACAGATATACATATATTCTCTGTTATAATAATCATGTTCAAGATACTACTTCCCACTGCAAGGCTGAATGATGCTAGTAATAAGAAGAGAACAAGCTTTTTTCTATAGAACTCCATCCTATAGCCTACACAGGAGGCCAAACTCCATTCAAGGTCAAATACATTATGCCTGTTTACAGCTTTCTATTTTCTTATAATAAAACTCAGTGTTACACTAATAATTTGCTGTTTAATGTCAATGTTCTTCAAAGCTTCTTTTAATACAGTATTATTGCATACCTTTACTAAATATGCACTGTCAAAAGCAAATTAAGAAAAGGAATTTTCATTGAAATTAAATAATAAATTCCCAATATGTGGAGAAACATATAAAAGTTAGATAAGCATCAATCTTAAACAACAAATAAGTCTGATGTTTCTATTGCCACACAGTATAAATGTCATATCATAGATATTTAAAGAGGTGGGTATGTATTTACATAACAACACTTAGTGCTAAACCCACAACACACTAGATGAAAAAAAGAGAAACAAATTCAGAGTAGATAAATTGCATACAGTAACAATTTAGATCACAGACTCCCTGAAGTTCTTTGAAACAGGAGTAGGGAAGTTAATTTTGTAAACTATTTATGTTTCAAAACAAATTCACATCAGACTATCAGAGGACATTGGTGAGTGCAGGCAAAGGAAACTAACGATTTTTTAAGAATGCCTTTACAATAGAAGTTTAAAAAAAGAAAGAAAAAAAGTGTAAACAATATCACTACTTTGCTCTAAGACTGTAAGGCTATGTTAACACAGAAATATAAAGGAAGCACTGCTCAGAATTTTTAAATGCTACAGACCACATTTTCAGCTTTATCATTTGTCTCAGACATGAAATAGCTAAAACCTTCAGAGCTTACAATGCTAAAGAATGCCACTCAACAGTTGCTGGGACATGTAGATACTCCATTTATGTAGGTCTCCCCTTATATTTGTGCTTCAGGAACACAGAGTGTAAGGTCCTCCTAAAACTATAATCTTTTCTATTCAGTAACACTTTATGCAGGAGATAGTGTCAAGAAGTGAAATCCAAGGACTCCAAAAGAAAAAAAAAATTATGTTCTTAGATATCCATATTTCTTCCCTAGTGCAGAAGAAGAAACCCCTGAGGAAAGGCTAATTATATAATGAACTAAGAAATCCTCAAAAGCTTATAAATTTATAACATGATCAAAAGAATTTGATAATAAGCTTGTTATTAATAGAAAAGACGGTCTTTTACCAAAAATGCAATAATTAAGTCCAAAACAAAAAAGATTTACATTTTCATTATTGAAAAAGGTATTCCATGAGGCAAATTCTTAATTTAATTTAGTTCAGACTCTTGCTGGAACAATCTCACTTCACTCTCTTCATATTTATAACTTTGGAAGAAATTTACTTATACGAACTTTTATGAACCTTTGAACCAAATCAGAATTACAGAAATAAAAACCCACTGCTCAGGGTCACCATATTCATTTGAGATACTGAAGTAAACATACTGAATAAAGAGCTATTTCAAACTCAGTATCTGCTACAGGCATTTTTTTCATCTTAATAATATTCTTCATTTAACAGTTATAAACACAATGAGAGTAAGTTCTTTAAATTACAACATTTGGAAAGCTTCCCCTCAGGACAAACAGTTCCCAAAAGCTCTTGTGCTTGGATTTGACAGTCAAAAAATGTCCCACAAGTTGTTGAAGAAGGAGCATGACTTACAGCTCTGAATATGGTTATCTTGCATAAATGCAGAAAGAATAATACTGCAAGAGCAGTTTAGGTAGGAGTCCTGCTTTTTCTTTTCGCACAAAAATGCAGAACAGGAGGAAATGACCAGTGAACTAAAAAAGTATTGTTGTTTTATACTATGATTCGTTCTGTTATTTAAAACATAAAAATGAAATTGAAAAAGGCAAAAAGAAGTCTATGTTAAAAAAGCTTGCTTACTAGCAAACGTACTGATGACTCAGAGCAATCCAGAGTAACTGCTCCACACAACTTACAGAGGTGAACTGAAAATTATATGTAACTTTAAAATAATCTGTTCAAAGGCGTGTAAGGACAGATCAGGTTACTTGCCTGTAGCCAACTTTTAGGAAACATTTCATCAACCACACTGCATAAATACAACTTGTGCAAAACCCAACTCTCACTGCCACTCCACACAACTCCCTACTTCTACCTGGCCTGCTCTTGCTCACTTCTTGCTCACTCGAAGACAAGAAACTGTAGAAGGACATTAACTACGCCAGCTTTACTAACTCTCAAAGCACAAGCTGCAAATAAATACTGAATTTGCTTTTTCACAAATATAAACATCAAATGACCACACTGAACAAATTTAAACAAAGAAAATTGTTTCAAAGCAAAGCACCTCTTTTAAAACATTTGCTAGGCTTTTTGGTGGTCTTTTGTAACTGTTACAGGAGCATTGATCAGATTCCAGAGTTAGAGGTGAATTTCTTTTCACTGAAGCAGAATTTCAAAACTTTGTTTCTGAAGGATGCATCTTCCCACAACAACCGTACTATTTTACAAAACTTAGATTTAGAATGGACTCAGTAATAAAACTAGTGCTCTCTGTCATACTTCTTCCCCATTTCAAGTATCTCAGGCATAAAATAACTTTGATTCTATAACCTTCTTATATAAACAAAAGTCATTAAGAATCATTTGCTAGTCAATATTTTGTTTGCTATTTTTAAATACTCTCTTTACACTTTTTCATTTCATTTGCTTTTTTTCATTCATTACTAAAAATAATTTGTTCTCCAGATCGCTGCATGAAGAACTGCCATCTCCCAAACCAGCTGCCATCTGCTACTGTTCCCAACATAAGCGAAGCCACACTCTCTTTAGGGAAGATCGGCTTCATTACTACTGGGAAAATTGGAACCAATTTAAAATATATATATATTTAATGAAGGACTTAGCAATACAATTTTTTTGTATTAAAGGACATAACACTGAATCTAAAACTAGATAAAATTAATTCATTCTCTATGCCAAAGGAATACCCCTGTTACTCTAAATCTATGATTTTTTGCTGAAGAAAAAGAGACTAATAATGATATCAAAACATCATATACATAAGAAACTTCCAAGATCTTCCTTTAGTGTTTACGTATGACTTATCTGGGGAAATTTGTATGTTTTCTTTTTTTTTTAATGATTTATTACCAGTTGGGAATGTGTGATACACATCAGTACTATATGAATTATTAAGTCCCTGCAACATGTCCACCATCTTACAAACATGCTTAAATCTAGAACTTAATTTAAGATTACACTTAAAATAAGTCTAAATATAGAACTGCAAAACCTAAGCATATGAGCACCATCCTAAAGCAGCACTATTTAAATAAGGTAAATGTCTTGGGCAGCCAGAGAGGTAGAGTTAGGCATACTTCCATATTTAAAAATCTACATAAACAACATCATGCTTTGATCCTGACTGCGTAGCAGCAGTTCTGCAAGCATTGCCTCTATATAGCATGCTATCAGGCAGAATTGGAGAGGGAACAGCATCAAAGCAACCATTCTTAAGGCCTAAGGTGGGCTTCTAGCTAAACCATACAGTGGATAAAAGAGTCCTCATACTTTTTCACACAATAAGTGAAAATATCTTTACGGGAGGAAACTTTCTGTATAAGCTTGAATAAGCATGGATACAAGTGATACATTTCTTAGAGGTAAAGAGTTTCACTTGATGTGAAACATCAGTGTACAGCTGAAGCACAAGTAGCTTAACGTGTCTGGGTTCACCAAGGTATTTTCATGCATAAAAAAATAAAAACAACAGCATTTTCCATCAAGCACCTCCCCTGGCATACACCCTTCTTGAGGCTGCCCTGTTACTATCTGAATTTACAGCATAATCAAATCTGTCTGGTTTACAAGAACTCTCTCAAGTAAAAGATGCTCTGTCTACCTTTGAAGATACATTTTTTCCTTTTTTTTTTTTTTTAAGAAAGAGATGTTTGCACTGAGTGCAGCCAACTCCACCATCTTCCATTACTTAAAGATAAAATTGCTTTTTGAAAATGTTTTAGAAAATTTTACTTTCACAATTATGTCAAATGGGGCAGTCTAGATCAGCAAAAGCCTCATGTCCAGCAGTGAACAAAACTACACTAACCACAACACATCTATAGAAGTCACAAGTGAAACATAAGAACTATTGATTTTGGATGAGCTAACTGACATCTCTGATGGGAGGCCAGATCCAAAGCACTATTCATGCTTCTTAATTCTCCTTGTAAGTGCCAAAGAGCAGGAGAAAAGAAAGTGCTGCCAACTGCCAACCACACTGCTAAATTTCTCATCTGCCTTTGCTGCATCCTATTCTGTTGCTGGGAGGGAGAGAAATGTCATTTATACATGTCTGAAAATAAAGATGGATAATCTAACATCTTCCTGTCTCACAACCAGATCTGGAATGTAGACTGGCCATAAGTAATCATCTTTCAAAAAAACCTTTTTTCACATCTTGCTATTAGACTATGTCAAAAATATTTGGAAACTGAACTGGGAATACCTCTGGTCAAGCAAAGAAAGCACAGATCTAGGCTACTGTGTAAGGATGTAACAACTTTAAGCCACTGCATTGCAGAAATCACAACAGAATGGAAATGATTGTATTGTACCATATGACCCAAAACTGAAAGAGAACAAAACCAGAGAACTTACTGTGAATCCTCTTTACTCCAGAATGCCATTCAGATCATATCTTGTAGTAGAAGTCATGGAATATTTTTTAAGATTGAATAGACAAAAACTTCTCCTAGATCAGCCCATTCCTTATGTACTGTTTATCTAAGAACAATACTTGGGTAATATCCTATTCCAATCAAAGGAATAGATGCAGCCACAACCGGCTGCAGTAGCTAAACTACACAAGCTACCCAAGCAAGAAGCTCCCTGGAGAAAGAAGGAATAGGTAACAAGCCTCTTAGCTTTTAATATATCCATATCCAGTCAAGAATTTTTGGATCTCTTTGAAAAGTTGTTTTATTAGTAAAAAAAATTTGATGTGGGGGGCTTGATGGAACAATCTCCTGAAATATCATGAAGACTCTGAATTAGAATGCTCTAAAAATTCTTCAAATGTTAACATTTTCACAAACAAGAATTCTTCTGTGAAGTCATGTTTTGTCAAAAGACACTTCAAATGTGCATGGCTCGTGTAAAAAAATAGTTAATAGTATGTAGAAATTGACAGTACTTGTGATTAAAACTTTGGTAATAACCTACATGCTATCAGTGAATGATCAGTGACAGCTATTATAAATCACATTTACTATTTCATTTACTATTTCAGCAGGGAAACAACTTACTATATTGTGCCTAGGCACATATGATCGATCATCCCTATCTTTCTCCAGCTTTCCAGACTGTAAACAAAGTTCTACGCATGCAGGACTTACGGGTGCGAAGTTACAGGCTGAATCAAAGCTACTATGCAATATTTTTGTTGTTTTTACTTGTTGTTGTTTTGTTTACTGTTGCTGTTTTGTTGTTTTTATTTTACTTACTCATTCCCTGGCTGTAAAATATCTTATTCTTAAAAACATAGTGATTTGTCTCAAAGCAAGAAATAATTTTCACAGACTAGGGTGAAACTTTGTGTTTGTTAAGAGATTTAAGTTCACAACATATTACTCTACTGAAAGATCTTACTGTCAAAGGTCAGGGTATGGAAAAGAGTGCATATACCTGTAGTAATGTTACATAACAAAAGTTGCAGTGCTATGAAAGCTGGACAAAACGATTGTAACAGAAACAAAACACTTCATAAAGATCCCCAACAGTACTTGATTAGGATATTGCAGAGCACAGCACTCATCATCTGGGAACATCATTCACAGCGGCCTGTTCTTGAAAACTGTAGACAGAGTCAGTTGACAGCATTTTATTTACATGAAAAATCACTGGTCTCATCATAAGACTATGAGTTAGACAAGCCTCAGCTTCACATGTGGAGCTGAAGCCAATCCCACATCATTTCTAAAGCACTTGAACTCTTAGTCCCAATCTTCCCTTTGTAAAACCATCTCGTAAGGGGCAGAAAAAAAAAGATTCTTCCAGTTAATTCCCAGTGGCAATGATAACTGCAATGTAAAAGCTTGTTATACGTGCTTTTACTTTTCTACAGACTGACTTATATCTACCCATCAAAGCTCTAAACTGATGCATAACTTCATGGAAGATACACTGCTACACTTCAAGTACTGCAAGCAACCATACTTAGCACACTACAGGTGAGAAAGATCAGGAAGCTCAATATTCCATAGGTGACAATGCAATGTATGCGTATGTGGCTAAGTAAATCTATTTCTCAATCATTTTTATTTCCAATATGCTCTCTTTCAAGCAAAATGCATATTTCCAATTTGCTCTTTTACAAGCAAAAATATTCTGATATCCACTTCTGAATACCCAGACTGTAAGCATCAAGTATCCTGGTCTTACCAGTAGGGTCTTAACAGTAGGTCCTTGCTAAAAAAAAATAGAGTTTTTACAAGACAAATTATATTTTGAGTTACAAGTGTACATGTGTACAGGCTTTTAATTTCCTGTTTATGACTCTCAAAGCACGTATTGCCTAATAACTTTGGCATACATGTTCAATTAGAAATCATTCAACAATTCTACTGGTCAAGAATGTAGCACAGAACCTAACTCCATTCTTTTATTAACAGGAATCAAAGTCAACATTGTGACGGAGTAGATTTTCTTTAAATAAATATGCTCATTTGGAGAAAAAAAAGGCAAAACAACAGAATGAAATACTCCTTAAAAAGCAGATGTAGCAATATTAAAATATAAATACTATTTAAGTCTATTTTAGTCTAAATACTTTACTAAGTATTTAAGGTCTAACCATTCTGATGATTTTTGTTTGTTTTGTTTTAATATGGAGCTTATCTATCATGTAAGGGTTTACTACTTCTTCAAAAGGGACTACTTCTGTAAGGTCCTGCACATCCCACCAAATGAGTGTGATGCAGGAGAATCTTAAAAAATGCACATATCCCACTTTAGAATTCAGCCTTCAAGGAATACTGAACGCTCAGACCATTTTTTTTCTTTTAAAATGTCAGTACGAAACTAATTTTTGAGGACTATTTTCAAACAGGTGAATGACAGCAGTTGCAGTGACAGTTCAAGAGAAGATATTCAATGAACC
>JAUBNY010000635.1:1445997-1464008 GCA_032275445.1 Crypturellus soui | reverse complement strand
CGACGGAGCTTTAATTAAGCCTGTCAGTGAGAAAGAAGGACTTGTGCACAGACCAATGCTGTGAATACCTGCCTGTTGTCCACAACCAACCAAGTGCGGTAGAAGATGCATGGACAGTAGCATGTAACCAATCATAGTGTATGCATATGTGTGGCTAAAGAGCTTGCTTCTGCTTGTGTATATAAGCACGCTATTCGGGCTAATAAACGGAGCTTGTTGCTAACTCATATTGAGTGGTCTCATGCTTCCACAAGCCCGTCTCCCACATTTATGCATTGCTTTGAGGTGTAAATATTATAAAAGAATGGCATAACAATTATCGTGGACTCTACATTTGACTCTGTTGACTCTACAAAATCAGGAACTATGAGGAAATTGGCAAGCAAAGAGTCATTTAATCATTTGTAGCACAGGTTCAGACCAAGTCAGGGCGATATTAGGGCATATTTGATCACTGTAGTGTAGGACATTTAACAGTTACCTTTACAACCACTGGAGAAACCTGACTGCAAGTAGCAGATTTTGGTTTCAGTCAAACCAAGTGAAGTTAAAGAACTGTGATAAATGGTCGCTATTGTCAATGCACAATTATTTTATTTGTTGACAGGGATCAGAAATATTAGCAAAAAAAAAAAAAAAGGTCATTGCTTCTGAGCATTTAGGGCTAAAATAGGTTTAAAACTAAATACCTAAACTTGCCTTTCAAAAAACTACTACAAATCTCTGCACTGGCATTACACAGACTGAAGACAGTTTTTAGGGTTTTTTTTTTCCTGCATGAATTACAGCTGAGAATCTTTCTGCATCCATCTGCTTGTATCAAACGAATCCTTAGCATTTGCCTAGCAGTTGTCATTTGTGAGCTGCTTATTGAAAGCTTTGTGATGGCAACATATTTCTAAAAGTTAAGACAAATTTATTTGTAGAAAACAAGAACAGACACTGAGCACTAAAGGATTTCACCTTCACACAGAGGATTGTGTTTGTTTGTTAAATCAAGGAAAGAATGCAGAACAAAAACCTGAATGGAGGAAAAACACTGACTAAACAAACTGCTCAATCTGAATTGACTTCATTACCAAAAGTTAGACAGAAATACAAACGGAACCAAAATTGGTGCCAAAAATGTCTTCTCAGTTCTGCTACTGTAAATCCACAGTAAATCCAGACATGTGATGTGAGCTGTTTTGGACACAGCACAGTGTTGCCCTGATACCCAGCATACATTATGGCCATGTTTGCATCCAGAATGCTAGATTGTTTTTTTCTTTGCTTAGAAAAAGGAAGAGAACAACGACTCCACTCCATGCAATCTGGAAAGGCATACTACTTCTCACAGCAGGGGCAGATCTTGTTCAAAAGAGTAAAGCAAATCTGTCAGGCTTTTAAATGACACAATACTATGCACATTGCATTAACATTAAAATTTTTTTGAGAAACATTTTTTATCTGCTGAAACCTACTAAGTGTCTTGCACAGAACTATTTCAGTAACAAGATTATTATGAGACCGCAATAAGTAATCCACTTACAGGGCTCATGATTCATGTACAGAGGTAACACATTCACAAGTGTTCTAGGTCACATGCCTCAGAGATGTTATCATCGCAAACATCTATTGAGTTTCATTATGAAGCCCATGTATGAGTGACAGCAATACACTGAGGCTGGCAGTTAAGAGGCTGCTATTCAAACCTATGTAATCTTCCCCTCAAAATAGACATTAAAAATGAATTAATAAAAAAGCAAGAGTTTCTAGCACTGTATATACAGAAACCCTACAGTGCTTTCCCCACCTTTTCCTTGCAAGTTCTCGTGGCCAAACAACTCTGGAACCTTAGCAACCCATCTGCATTCAGCATATGCTGGCTGCCCACTGTCATCATCTGCACCACGGTTTGCCCTCACCAATGACCATAAACTGCAGTCCCAGAAAATACCCTGCTCACCAACAGTGTCATGCGCTATAATTAACTTTTTGGGAGTGAACAATAAAGCCATTAAGGCACAGAGAAAGATGCATACCCCACCTTAGTTCAGTGTACATCAAGTGACAGACCATTATAGCAGGGAAGCCTGTATTCAGCACAATACAGGGGAGTGACATGGTCTGCTGAGGACTCATAGCCTGTTTCTGCACAGCTTGCTGGGGAAAGATGGATAACAATGTTCCTTCATGTCACCTTGCTCACTACTAAAAGTGCTGCTTCCAAAGCTCTTTCCATTCAAACTACAGCATTTTTTTTGTACTGAAACATGTCTTGACTTCAAATAGCCCAATAGTTTCAAAGTCAGACTGTTACTCAGCAGCAATGGCTTCTGCTGAGAATCCGTGACTATCCAGTAAGAACACTACCTAGTGCAACTAACTCCCATCTTCAAAAACAGTTGGAATAGGATAAGACTGTTAATTGCATTCCATAATTTTAATATTTTAATCTGACTATTAAATCTTATCTTCATCATTTTGTTCTAATTTGGATGGCCAGCAAATTGCTTTAATAACAAGCAGTAATACTAAAACCACTAATGCAAAGCTTTATGCAAGACCTCTATATAATTCTTCTTAATGAGCTTGATGCCAGACTGATTCTGAGAAACGTTTATACATTATACATTTATACAGTTATACAAAAAGGGATATTTATTTAGAGTGCTTCAAAGGGCAGAATTACAAAAATCTTCCATTGTGTGGGGGCTCAGGGGTTTGTGGGTGCATGTGTGTGTGGGGAGGGTGTTAAATGTACTTCTCTGAGGGGTAAGGACCTACATATTTTCAGGGGAGTAATTAGCAACTAGGAGCTAGAACCAGTATCATTCACTCAGCAGAATACTTAAATATCCCCTCTAGGGAAAAGCTGAGGTGAAACAGGCATAAAATTGGGTGTGCAACTAACTCCCAGAGCCAAAAACTATCCCTTTTAGTGTTTTTGAAATGTAAATGCTAAATGTTAAGGTCCATGACCTTTGACTGGACTCCACTGACAGAAGATAGTTATACTAGGAACATATTAATCCAACCCTCAATTCTATTTTTTACTTGCTTTTAGTTTAGTTTAGTTTTGTTTTTAAAAGTGGTTATCCAGCTTACCATCCCAAGCCTTACAGTCACTTCAAAAACAACAACTGCAACTTGAAATGTGCAATACCTGCCACTAGTTCATCAGAAAGTTGAAAAAGTCAGTCCTGATCTTAACCCTCAGTTCAGTCTACCTGACTGTACAACTAAGCTTCTCACACTGATGCAGAAGTGCCTCAGTTCTTGTTCAGTAATTTTCAGTGAGAGAGAAAAGCTTTATATTTATTTATTTTGAACATGCATTAAAAAGTTAGTGATAGAATGATTCTTTTAATGAAGAGATTATTTCATAATAATAAAATATTACAAATTATTAACCAGTGATATATAAAATAGGAATGGCAGTGGATGCTGAACTTGCTCAGAACCACTTAACAGGTGACAACTTGGGAAATTCCTGAGTAGATGCATGTGGTTGAAAGAAAACTGGTGAGAACAGAAGTGAAAAATATGAGACAAAGAGAAAGGGTTCAGCAAAAGTTTGTTACATATGAAGTCTGTTCAAATTTCTATTACAGGAACATCTTATCAAAATATAACTATTATAGACTAATTTGATATCTGGAATGTTCCAGTTGTCCCAACTATGGGGAATATTTTGAAAGTAAAATATGTTAATGATGTGGCATGTTTAGAACTCAAATGATTAGCCTTGCCGTAATGAAACTACATGATGGAACTACATTGACACAAGACATTTAGACACATTTATGAGATCAGCTATTTTTCTTTGTAACAAATGGAGAAGTAAGGCAGCGAATAACTTCCAAAAGTAACCTGACCATAGCAGTTGATTTGCCTTTTAACTGCTGACCTAAATCAGCTAACTGTCACAAATAACATCTCTGAATTGTTTCCAAAATGAGCAAGACAGGGAAAGGAAGAGGAAAAACAAAATGATAACAACCAATAGTGGAAATCCCTTAAATATATTGAAGAAGGTCTTCTAGGTTAAGTAAGTAGAAATTCAACAGCAGATATGAGAGCTACCCCAGGCATTAAATTTTTCACAAAGAATCAACCTATTTGCTTCCTTCAAGTTAGCCTGTTTCACATAGGGAACATTCCCAAGCAGTCCTGTCCAACCAAAAGTTACCTGCTCATGTCTTTTTTGTTAAAGGTACACTTTAGAAACTTAATTTCAAGATGTCACAATTGGTAGACATCTGTTCTACACCTACAGTGATATTTTTGAGGTGGGAGGTTGAAAATTAAGTGAAATGAATGAAAAATTGTTTCTAAAATGCACTTTTTTTTCTGAACTTCAGGGAAATAAAATAATTATATCATTGTAACTTCAGCTTCTTCCCATTTCTTGATCTTGCCTGCTCCCCAACATTTTTGCACTTGCATTTTTTATAAGGGGCAATAAAAATACATTTTCCATTGAAGTTTTCCAAGGTTATTTCATCTGCATTACTTTAAATTTATTTAACTCACAAACAACAGAAATGAAAGCTGATATCAATGTAGAATATCAACAACTACAGTTAAAGATATTTTGTGCCATCTATCCCCTGCTTTATCAAACATATAAAGTTTGATCAAAACATCAAAATCAAATTGCAGTGCTAAACACTGTGGCACAAGTAAAACACTGTTAAAAGTAAACACTGTGGCACAAGTTTTCCTACAAAAGTTCCTCAGATTAAAAGGTGAAGCACTCCTGACAATTTGTGACACAGGGCAAGGCACCCAGCACTCAACATATCAAGGACCTGCAAGCACCATTCCATTAAATATTTAGGTCCTCTGAAGATAAAACCAAAGCAGCAAAACAAGAAAGAAAAACAGAAAGAACCAATCAAAAAAACCTTACCTTTCACAAGCTCGGACAGTCCATGCAGCAATTATCCATAATGAGATACTAAAAACCAACAGCACAGTTCCCGGACATATTGTCATTAAAGTCTTCATAACAAAACGAGTATTGAAGTTTATCTTATTTAATGCTCCAATGCTTCTAGATGAGGCATCAGTGAAAAGTTTGCTATGCAACAGCATAACTCTGGCAATAAGATATAGTCTTAAGAACATTGGTATAGATAAAATAATATCCACATCAGCTGTTGTTGTGGATGGAGTGTAAG
This sequence comes from Crypturellus soui, assembly GCA_032275445.1. Lineage (NCBI taxonomy): Eukaryota > Metazoa > Chordata > Aves > Tinamiformes > Tinamidae > Crypturellus > Crypturellus soui. Next base: position 1,458,840 of record JAUBNY010000635.1, on the reverse strand, counting down.
AAAAGGCAAGTCGGGCTGTCCATGTGAATGTATAATTCCCAGGTATGGGATGTATAGCACACACCAGTATTTCCAAGCAGATAAAGAAAATACGCTCATAAGTCATGGCTATTCTCCAGTCATCTGCTCCATTGTCCACCATGAACAACTGAAATAATAAAATATAAAGTTAATTTTAGTATGTCGTTAACAAAACTTGTTATAATTTCATTAAAAAAAACCATAGCTTTCAGAGCTGCTAAAAATAAAAGAAATATGCCATTTAAGCAAAGGACATTACCAAGCCACCATGAAGTGAAGTGAAACATAATTTTGACCAAGCCAAAAATATTTTTTCCACTTATTTTTTTAAAAAAACCTGCAATACAAAACTAAATTTCCACATATTATTTACTAAGATATTTACTCTCGTGTAAATGAGATTTCTTATTAAAAAGAAAAAAAAAAAAAAGAAAAAAAAAATACCAGTTAAACCTTTTCCCTTCAAGATCACTTGATTATTCAAAGTTCATAAAATTGAGAAAATAAGGAAGTATTTTCAGGATGGAGATTTAAATTGCAAACTACTTTTTAAAGTACAACATTTAGTTTTATTTAAAGCATATCCCTGCTTCAGCTAGGACAAGATTATAGCTTCAAGCTATAATCTTCAAACTAGAAATATCCAAGCTTTTTTTCCAACTTGTAACTTCAGATACCAATACAGATCAATGCAGGCTACAAAACCATTCAAAAAATTACCTAAAAAGGTAAATCATTGAAAATTAGTTCAAGTGTAGCTCCAGCCAAACTTGCTTTTCTAAAGATAGGATTAACATGTTTAAATGAATGTTAGTCACATCTTCAAAAAAGAAAAAACAGGAGCCTACAAACCCCAGAATATTCCCAGACAGCCAAGTGAAGCCCATTACTTGCTAAAAATTAAATGTACTTGTAACTATTTGTCACTAGTACAAGCTGCGGGGGAGTGGTGAAAACATGGAAAGTAGAAAGCATCAGAAGACACAGAGGACCACAGTTCCAGTGCAAACATTTTTATTTCCTAAAAATATTAACATTTCAAATCATATTTATGGGGTGAATTTCCACATAATTCTGTGTCTCCAGATTTCAAACAATGAAATATGTGAATACCAAGCATTCTGGAACAAATATGGACCTGTAAATTAGTCTGTGAATAACAAAATATCTCTTTAAAAACAGCAATCCCCAAACTTTGTGTCTGAAGGCCATACCATATCCCCCTCCCCCCCCCCAAAAAAAGTACTATTTTACAGAACTGATTTTTAGAATGGACTCTGTAAGAAATCTAGTGCTCTCTGTTATATTTCTTCCCCATTTCAAGTATCTATCTATCTCAGACATAAAATAACTCTGATGCTATAATCTTCTAGAAGCAAAAGTCACTGAGGACCATTTACATTTCAATATTTTTTGTGCATTAATATCACAATCATCATTTTAAATTTTTTCATTTGGATTTGTTTTTCTTCATTCAGTACTAAAAATAATTTGTTCTAGAAATCACTGCATGAAGAACTGCCATTTCCCCAAATGACTGCCATCTGACACTGTTCCCAATGTGAGAGAAGCCTTGCTCACTAGCAAAGATCAGCTGAATTACTACTTGGAAAACTGGAACCAATTAAAAAAGAAAAAGAAAAAAAAATGTATTTACTGAAGAAATTGGCAGTATTTTTTGAAAAGAGAGAGATGAAACAAAGGCTTTTTTTTTAATAAATTCTTAGGTCACTTCATCTGGCTTCATGTTTTTATTTGGACTGGATTTTAATTAACTGGTAATGGGTGAATAAACATCAGTACCATAGGAATTATTAGGTCACTGCAACATCTACCATCTCATAACTGGCAAAAAAAAAAGGGAGGATTCATTCAGTTAATTCCCTTTGACAACGATAAATGCAATATAAATGTTTGTTATAACTTCATGGAAGACACACTGCTACACTTAAAATATTACAAGCAAACATACTTACTGCAGACTACAGGTGAGAAAGCTCAGCAAGCTCTATTCAGGTGACAATATAATCTATGAATATGAGGCTATGTACATTTATTTCTCAATCATTTTTATTTCATATATGCTCTCTTACAAGCAAAATGTCTTCCTTTCTTCTGATATCCATTTCTGAATACCCAGACTCAGGATCAAGTGTACTAGAGTTTTTACAGGACAAATTATATTTTGAGTTACATGTGTACAGCCTTTTAATTACCTGCTTATGACTCTCACAGCACCTATTGCCTTCAATAACTTTGTTGTACATGTTCAATTAGAATTCAATAAACAATTCTGTTGGTCGAGCATGTAACACAGAACCCAACTCTCCCCTTTTCATCAAGACAGTTCTACAATATCAACAGAAATGAAAGTTTAGAAGGTACCACTGTGACAGAGTGGGTTTTCTTTAAATAAATATGCTCATTTGGAGGGAAAAAAATACCCCTTAAAAACTAAACATAGTAATATTAAAATACAAATAAAAGGTATTTAAGGTGTAGCCACTGGTTTTAGTTTTTGTGGAACTCAGATATATTTCTTATCTAGCACATAAAGGTTTACTATTTTTCCAAAAGGGATTTATTTCTGAAAGGTCCTGCACTCCCCAACAAATGAATGAGATAGATACAGAAGCAACTTAAAAAATGCACATATCCCTCTTCAGAATTCAACCTTCAAGGAATATTGAACTTTCACACATGTTTTTGCTTTCAAAATGTTCGTAACAAAAATATATTTATTAATGACTGTTTTCACACAGGTGAATGAGAGCAATTGCAGGGACTGTTCAAGGGAATAGATTCAATGAACCAATAAGGTACAAATACGTGACTTCCCGTAACTATATTTACATAGTATTCTATAAAGTATAGATGAATTATATAAAGTGAACATTTCTGGTTGCAAAAGTCTAGGTTTAGATATATCGATTTAAATTTAAAAATGCTTATTTTTACTACTCACTTTAGACCAAGAGTTCTGTCTAAGGCTGTAGAACACGCTGTCATGACAATCTCTTCTCAGCTTATGAACAAGCATAAAAAATTACTTAATGCACATTTCAAAATTAAAATGATAGGACAAAATCCTCAGTAAAAATACACTGTCCACTAGAAGTAAAATTGCTAGAAAATTCACATTTCAGTTTTTTTTGAGTGGAAGCTTTTTATTCATCTTTTCAGTGCACTGTTAAAAAAAAGAAAAAAGTGATATTAAACACTTTTTCTTTATGTTGTCATATGTGTAACTTCTCCCTTTTCAACAGAACAGAGCCATAATTTATTTCTTAACAAAATTACTTGTTTTTCTGCTTGTTTTAAGTTGATTTTCAGTTAATAAAGGAAATATTGTACAATGACCAATATATCTAGCTTACCTGAAAGCAAATTAAAAGATCAATTATAGTCTCCTCTCTTGAGAGTAATTTATGTCTTAAAAGGAGCTACACAGACTCAAAGCAGCAATTCATCCTCTAGTGAGGGAGTGTGATAAAGATTTTTATCATCAAAATCAAGGGTGAAAAAAAGCTGATTGACATGGTACAAAAATTTTCACATTGCTTCAAATATACTCCCAAGTCCTACACAGCAGCTATCGCTGTACTGATTTCTGCTCAAAACGGATCATAAACATGCCTCAAAACAAATTCAAAGGCCAAAATACCACACTTGGTGTATTACTATAAACCATAAACAGAATCACAAGAATGTTAATCTACATTTGTAAAGCTTAGTATTCCTTTCAGCTAAACTTATGTAAACCAGAGCTGCAGTCATGTAAATGAGGTAAGTTTCAGTAGTGAAGGACCTAATGCATACAACCCTTTAAGATGTGCATGCAGAATGCCTCTAAAATAGTACACAATAGCTTCTCTGTTGATTTCAAATAAGCTAAACAGTGTATACAAATTCATTATCTGGTCTCTAGTCACAAACATTCTCCTACAATTGTGCGTATTAACATCCCTTCTCACACTTCATTATGCATTACTATAGTCTTGATGAACTTCAAACAGCCTCATTAAAGAGCACTGAGAACAACAGTGCATTTGAATGGTCAATGCCAGCTATTGTCTGGTGAACCATTCAGCAGTCTGACCATCAGATACAACCTCACCCCATGTCCTAATGGAAGCTGTTAGAAATAAGCATCTTCTCAATCTAACTTAAATGCAAAATACCTCAGATCCTTTCAGTTGCTTTTCATTAGATACTTGACCTATGTTAAAGGATTCCCTTTGCTGCCTTCTGTGCCTTATGTGTTAGAGCACTGATTTTCAGAGATGCTGGACACACATAACTTGTCCTAGATCAATAGGTTGTACAGAAATAATCTATTCACAAATGCACTGAATGGAACTAAAAGAAAATACTTATCCCATAAATAGTCTAAGGCATTAATTGGTCAGAATACAGTTTCTCAAGATTCCTTATACAGGAAGCCACTGTATCTTGGACTAAAACTGCCACATAGTAAGTTTTGCTATCATCTGATCCAAAGTCTATTAAAATGCACAGGGAAAAAATTAATAATTCTCAACAAGGTTTAGATTAGAATAAAATTATTATTCAAAGTTTATTTCTTGATTTCAGCTGTTATTCAACAGACTCACTTTCAGTGCTAATTCTACCTGATTTGTTTGCACAGTACCAGTAAATTTTACTGCCTGTATTTGTTAGTCCTGATGATTCAACACACCAAAGGCAAGCTACATTCTGTTTCTTTTGGCACAGAGTCAACAGACTTCCAATGTGAGAGACAATGGGGTAAACATGTATTACCATGGTGAAGACAAAAGGATTATACAGACATAAACAAATAAATAATTTGGGCAGCAGGATACCCATTATTGCTTGTGATGGGAAACCGTAAGAGTTTAATTTCATATTTGTTAGTAAGTGCAGAATTTTTACCGAACTTGCCTTTGATGTCAGTAAGATAATTAAAGTTTCATAAACTGTGTTTATTATAATCATGCATTATGTAATTCATTTAACCAATAAGTCATGAAGCGTATTTATTAATATTCACTGCTATTTCCTAGTAGTGTCTCTTTCTTTATTTTTGGAGAGACAGGGAAAAGTAAAAAAGATTCTTGATGCTTCAGCAAGATGTTTGGGTTCACATCAGTGATAATTTTCCATAAAGTTAATGGAGACATAGTATTTCAGTCCAGATCAGTACCACATGATTTTCTCACCACTTCAGAACACTCTAGGTACCAAAGGTACTTTCTCCCTTGAAGCATGGGAAGTGATGGATTGAATTCTAAAAATTAACTCTGCTGTGACAGCAATGGCTTAAACTTAACTTTGAAGTTTGCATGACTTTCCATAGATGTTCTACCTGAGCATAGACAGTCCAATTTAAGTATTTAAAAATCTCAGTACCTAAAGGAGAAACTGAAAAATTCTATTCATTTCTGCCAAATATTGACAATTTACATTTTTCTGCATGAGTAAGAACACCTGTATCAGTGAAAAAGGAGAAGAGGTTCAGATTCAATTCAGAACACAGGTTAACATTATTTGAAAGGGCAAGAGAAGGGCAATATTTATTTACAGAAGGGATACTCTTAAGTATTCCAGCATCAAAGCACAGATTTCCTGGTGAACACATTTCTCCTACCCAATAACAGTCATCTCTGAATAAACACAAGGCTGTGACAGAACACTCAGGAAAAGGGATTAAGGACATGATATGAGAAATCTTAGTGAATTTGGGGTTTAGTTATTTGTTCCAAGTGATATAAGAAAGTGCCAGTAAAACTTCAGAATGTACATTTAAAAAGCATTTCCCTCTCTAGCAGTACAAGAGAGGGACAGCAAGGTCTACTGTCCCAGTAAAAGTACTAAAACTGCAGCTTTAACAAGTGACTTGTTAGTTAAATTTTCTTCATTCCCATGTAATCATTAATTTAACAGCAAAATCCATTAGAGAAAGGCAGAATGGACCAATCAGTTGTCAAGAAAAAATTTTAATAATGTTGTATGGTGATATTTTAATTATGTAAAATACTATGAAATAACAAACTGTTTATGCATGAAGTGGGCAATTTATACATTATTATGATAATTGGATGATGTTATCTTCTTAGCTTTTCCCTCCTCCACCTATTCAAACATGTATTTCTCAACTGGAGTAATACTCAGAGAAATAGCTGTTCCAGGCTGGGATAATGACAAGTTACATTTTTTCCTACTGGCCTTCCAAACAGAAGACACTTTCCTTGAAAAACAGACTCAATAACCACACAAGCCTAGAGAAAGAATAACAAATACTTCATAATGTCCTAAGTGTGGTGTTTTTAACAATATTACAAGTATGACAACAATGAACCGAAAGGAGAATACACAGATTTGGGGTTGTCACCATACTCAACCCCAACATCATTAATGTTTACTTGATTTTTTTCAGAGGGAGGGCGGTGAAGGAAGCATTGCTTGTAGGTTTTTTTTTCCACTTTTCTGTAAATGATAATGTAAGATAAGAATTATCATTTAAAACTACTTGGTTTCATTTGATTTTTATTACGTTAACTCATATTAACAAATATAACAACAGCTTGTGCTTTTACAGTGATTCTGGTCTAAATACTGCAGCTACACCATTGTGGAGACTTTGGTCTATCAAAGGCTAGGCAGGTTTCTTGAAAGATTAAAAATAAATAAGAATAATAAATCTGTTTTACTAGCAGGTTTAGAATACATAGAAGAGCATGTTGGAAATGCTGCACACAGGAATGCAGTGGGAACGCTGCCTGGCAGTAGAGTACTGCTGAGCAACTACAGTCTAATCAAAATACAGTAATAATAAAAATAACCACTGCAAGCCCATTTGTCTCACATCCATGTAATGCTCTAGAGAAGAAGTTCTATAAGTCTTATGACAACTTCTTTCCAAAAGAAGTAGAAACTTTTTTCCTTTGGTAGGTCTGGGACAGTCAAACTCCTAACCTAGTTTCACTATTTGCCGTCAAAGCAGAATGCACAAGCAAGGTCAGATTGGACAGATTGCAGTCACCTTCTATGTTGTTATGCACTGCCATAGGCTTGCAGCATGGCTCTTCAGCCTTTCTACCAAGGAATCAAGGGAACAGACTACTGGAGGAAAAAAAAAAAAGCCAATTTCAGTCAGCAGGTATTTTACATCACCAGGTACTTCTAAATACTAAATCTGGAAATGGTAGTAATTGCCAAACTTTCAACTTATCCCCCTACTTATTTTGGTTCACATTTCATAGAAGAAACTGCTTCTTTCTTTTAGCAGATTTGCTTCCATTAGACTGTAAGACATATTACACTGCAAGCAGATTATGTTGATTTCTTCTGTCTGTGTCCCCCCCCCTCCTCTGTCAAAAAAAAAAAAGTCCTCTCAGTGAATTTCTGACAATTTACACTATACTTACTGGCAAACTCTAAGTATCTTTCAGAGAAAAATGAAGAATGATCAAATTTGAACAGGATTAACAGTTAGTACAAACAATTCTCCAGTACACAATCAACCATCTATGGACATGATTCTACAGACCTCATTCATGGAAGGTTTCACTGCAACTTAGAAGGTAGTTGTCTGAATTAAAGACTGGAGAAGTTGACCTTAAAAGAATCTCTTCAGAAAATAGGCAGATTTAAGATTATTTTAAAAACATTACATTATTGGGTTTATTGCTCTCATGACATTTTTTTTTTAACCTGGAGTAGGTTCTGTATATTTCTAAGCTAAAGTATTTTAAAGGTACCTCTTGTTTTCAAACTTCAGCTGTAGCATAAATTTATCAGCATAGACATATGTAAATGTTGTTCTGCATGTTTTTCATTTTTATAAGAAGTAAATGTGTAGAAATACACTATCTAAATTAAAAAGTTACCAAATATCTAATAGCTAACAGTAGTACAATTCCCTTTCTTTCCAGCAGTCTCCTTGAAGAGAGAACTTCCCTTTTATTAAGAGCCCCTGGGAGCTGCAGCTTAGTCTAGGCCTTGTGCCACAATCAACAATGTCTCAGGAAAAGTAAATAAATAAATAAATAAACAAACAAAAAAACACAACCGCACACACACACACACACACAGGGTACGACTGTTTTACAAATAGGTATGTTTGTGTTCTATAACCTGCAGTGTTGCAAACTACATTAACTACATTAACCTTAAATCATGCAATTGTACAACTTCTCAATGTAGTCTCAGACAAGAAGAGATTCTTTAAAATTACTTAAAAAAAAAAGCAACTGAAGCTTTTTTAGAAGATTGTTTTTTTCTGATCCAAACAAATCTTCAAAAGACTGAAAATTTGTATCTCTAACTAAAAATATATAAATACTGGAGTAACTTACTATAAGATGATGCATACAGAGACCTATAACAGGGTTATCTTGTATATGATTTCATATTTAAAGTCTCTGAAAAACACATAAAATAATGCAAATCCTTACAGAGCTTGTTCTTTCAGCTTTGTTCATAGTTCTTCACGTACCTCAAGCAAGGTACACATTGCAGCACTCCCACATTGCAGAAGCTACATTTATTTATTTTTTTACAAATAAACCTCATCATCAGCATTTCAATAGTTTCAATAGTGATATTCTTTTATAGTAACATTTATTTATTGAGTACAATAAGGTCAAGCAGATGTCCATCTTTGACACTAATGCAAAGAAAGTGGGTTCTGTGACAGAAATAGAAGCTTTGCATGTGTAAAGACTGCAGGGCAAGATCCAATTTGTCAAACAGTTCAGTAACACAATACTTTATTTAGTCTAGGTAAAAGACTTTCACATAAGAACTACTACAATAGCTATTTGCATAGAAGAAGGGAACTATACAATTCTTTGTTTCTTTTTTCCTTAATTGGCATAACCAAAAAAGCCTTCTTTGCTCTTGAAAGCTGTCATTCCAGCCAGTATCCCAAGGTCTCCCCAGTTATAAGTAGCAAAAGCGCCAATATATCTACAGATAAGATATTATTCATTTCAAAACTTTGAAAGCTGTTACATGTTTCAATTTAACTGAAATCCCAAACTTTTATCTATTCTAAAACAATCAGAACTCAGTAAAGCAGAAGGTATGACAACATCCGTTAGGCATGTTCTATGGCTTTGATCATTGTGTTCCTCCTACCTTTAGCCCTACCTGCCTTGACAGTTTTCCCACAGTCCTTGGTGGCTGCAGTTTCTGTCACATTAAATAAGACAAGTCCAACATAAATGTTCCCTATCTTTCTAAATATTCCCCTAGCATATGCTAGTTTCTGAGACAGCACAACAAAGATAACATACCTAGAAATTCACGAAGCCTTTTCCCTGACAGTTAAGCCTCTCATCCAAAGGAAATGCACAAGTTGAAGTTTAGTTACTAGGAAATAAAAGAGCACTGTTCTATGTCTACTACAGAAGACAAAAGGTATGTTATAGAGAAAATATGTTGTAACCTTGGGACAAAGTTACAGCATAATTGCAGGTAACAGCCCCTAGCAGGCAAAGCTTCCTGGCACACATAGGTCATGTAGCCTATCATATTTCTCTCCAGGGCTAAAATATGTTCACTGAAATTTGGGAAACACTAAGTAATTGTTTTTGATTTCCAGACCCATGGGAAGTGTGAAATACTTACCGCAGCAACACCTTTGGAAAAAATGTCTGCAACTGCCGCTATGTCAACCCGCAGTAATTCGCAAAGTAAAGCATTACCTGGATTTCCCTGGCATGGTACACGATGATAAGGCCAAGCAGGATGATCGTGGAGAGGCTAATAAGGCATTTCAGAGCAAGGGAATACAGCGACTCCTGCAACGGGAAGACAGGGGTGGCCCTCAGGGATACATACGCACTGCATTGGGCTGCCTCACACCAGGGGGTTGCCTCGCCTAATGGTTGCCAGTGGGTGGAGGGGACAAGGGTTGCCTAACTCTGCAGGAAGGAGAAGGCATTGCCTCACCTAAGGGCTGCCAGAGAGGGGGAGGGAGGTCACCTTGCCTAAGGGCTGCCAGAGAGGGGGAGGGAGGTCGCCGCGCCTCAGGGTGCTGTGGCCCAGTTGGCGTGGCCTCTCGCGGTGAAGCGGCGGGTGGTACCTTGGTATAGGCGCCCCAGGACAGCTCAGTCTCGATGACCATGACCACGATGCCGAACATGCCAAAGATGAGCGCATAGTCACTGAGACGCTTGCGCTTCTCAAAGAGTGCCCGACGGTGGCCCAGCTTGTAGCCAATGTTCTGGTTCTTCTTCTTGCTGGACTTACTACTGCTGCTGTTATTGGCGGCACCGGTGTCTCGGTCGTGGCCAGCAGGACCATAGAATGCCAGGTTGTTGGAGTTGTTATGCTTGGGCTTGGACACCACGATCTCCGGGGCGGTGACGCTGGGGATGGCAAGTGGCTGGAGCAGCTGCGCCTCGGAGTCTGGCTCACGGAGATTCCTGTGGGACGAGCTCAGGTTGCTGAGCGGCCGCATGACACCGCCATTGTACCTGCAGCTGCTCATGGCTATTTCAGTGAAGGGGTTGCTCTCCCGACGCTGCTGCTGCTGCTGAGCACTGCTGCTGCTGACACTGCTGCTGGGGCTGGCTGCCTGCTGCTGCTGCAGGTTATGGCACTGGTGATACTGGATGTACTGGTGGGGCTGCCTGGCCAAGCCGACATGACTGGAAGGGGTCAGCTCACTGACGTTCAGCTGGCTGCCCTGCCGGGAGGAGGTGTCGAAGGAGAGTGGTGACGAGTGCGTCCGGAAGGCACCCGAGAGGGGCGAGGAAGTGCAGAGCAGCAGGGGCAAGTTATCCCCTGCTGCTGCGGCAGCAACTCCATAGTAGGCGCAGTTGTTGCATTGCAGGCATGGGCTCTGCTGCTGCTGGAGGAAGCTCTGCTTGTCCTGGCCGTGCAGTGACTGATGCGGTAGCAGGCGTGGCTGCTGCTCAGTGCAGAAGTCCAGCGGGACCTGCAGCTGCATCTCCGTGCCCACGCCGTTAAAGCCGCAGGAAGACCAGACAGTACTGCGCAATGCGTTATGGCAGGAAAAAAATCCTACCACCACCACCGAGGGCCCATTCCGGCTCCCGTAGAATCCAGTCACCACGTTCCGATTGGTCGGGCGGACCAAAACAACGGGTATCACGTCACCTGGAGGAGGGGGGGAGGGACAATAAACAAATGAATGTTCCTGTGTTTAACACAAGAGGTCGAACTAATCACACATCGTGTTACAAAACTAATCAGAGGTTTTATTACAGATCCCCTATACAATTTGGAGTATCTTATCACAGTTTTAAGATCTAAAGAAAGAACTGGTGACAGTTTGCTTTTCATAGCTGGCGAGGCAAATCTTCCTCTCTATGACAGGAAGAGTAAGATGCTATTTAATCTAAACATCCTTTTAAAATATTTCAGAAATAAAGTGTTGATGTGATTTGAATTGTTATATTCTTTTATATTACCATATATATCAAAATTAGCATGGGCAGCTTAGAACTGCTAAGACTTATTAAGATGGGAACAGGAAAACCCTATGGAACAAATATGATCTCTTTGGGTTTGAGGGCTTTTTATTTTTAGTACATTTCATTCTACACTGTTTGGAACTACTCTTACAGATTATCATAGGCCCTGGTGCTGCTTTGCCAAAGAGGCTGCTTTTACATATATATATACATGTGTTCATTTGTATAATAAGTGTGTGAGAGGCAGAGACAATTACTGTAGATTTAATTTGATAATGATTATTATGGGAGATGGTTGGAAAACACTTTTTTTTTTTTTCCAAGCCCACTAATTGCAAGAACAAGATAGATACTGTTGAACAAAACTGTACTAGTAGTGGGACAGGAAGCTCAAAAGGGAAAATTAGATTTCCAAGAGCAAAAAACAAAAACAAAAAAGAAACAAACAAAAAAACCCACAACTCACTATGAAATATCTGAAATGTCAGCTAATGGCTAGATGTTTTAAAAATCTTACATAACGACATCCAAAGAAGATACAACACCTACAGGATAAAATAAAAACTATCAGAAAGCTATTTTGACTTTTATCCTGTTGCCTTTACTCATGGCAGACTCCTGTTACAGTCACTGAGAGCTTTGTGATTGTAAAAATGCCCAAAGATATGGGAAAAGATAGATAGAAAAAGGAAATAAAGAAATAAAAAAAATAAAATAGGAAATTATATTCTATAACAGCATTTTGTCATCAAAGTATATTCTGCACAAGACCTGGAAAAGCACTGAAAGAGAAGCAATCTTGACCATTAAAAAAAAAAGCAGGTACATAGCAGAGTATGTGCATAGAAAGATGCCATTCAGTGAAAGTGGAGTCACAAAAATAGAGTGAACACAGACAGCAATAGGATGATTAGATTATACTTGCCATTCAAGGGGATCAGATTATATTTGCCTATAAGATTGATCAGTGCTATTACATAAACAAAAACCCTTTAAACTAAAATAGGCAATAGAAAACTATGCTTGGAAAAAGCTATGACAAGGAGTTAAAGTAACATTGCCAAATATGTTTGAAATGCAAGTTAGAAGAAACAGTCACATTTTCAAATTCCTAGTTAAAACCACAATTCCCTCAAAGCTAAATGATCATGTAGGACTATTTTTTTTCCCTGAGAGATACTACATTTTTTTACAAAATCAGTGGCTGGTCCCAAGCTGTTTCATGACAGAGATAAATTATGTCAAACTGTTGGCAAAAATAAACAAATACAACCCAATACTTGTTTTTCAAATAATCAGCTATTATCCAATGATCCCAGTTCAAACACTTCTCAGGCTATAGGAGACACAGGTTCCCTTTGGCACATGAGGAGATTAGAATGGGAGTTTTTCA
>JAUBNY010000635.1:1370800-1411878 GCA_032275445.1 Crypturellus soui | reverse complement strand
TCTTCCAAACCCGCCTGGATGCCGCCCTGTGCCCTGTGCTCTGGGTGTCCCTGCTGGAGCAGGGGGTTGGACTAGATCTCTAGAGGCCCCTTCCAGCCTCAACCATTCTGTGATTCTGTGCGTCACTGATGCCACCTTAGCATGAGTGGCAGAAATTAAGGTATTCTAAAGAGAATCTCAACTGAAGGAAAAGCAGCTTTCTGAATGATTAGAAGATATTTGAACACACGTTTTAAATAAGAATCTCAGAGACCTCCAAAACCTCTGAGTCTTTGCTCATGCATTTATATACATTATACTGCTGACCCAATAGCTATTCAAAAGACATTCCAGTGCAGTGGGAGTTACTGGAACATGCAGAAAACTAAAATGAACAGTTTCAATAGGAGTAAGCAAGAGTAATTCTGTAAGTGCTGAGGTGTACCCCGAGGGGTGCGGAGACAAGACACACAGCCAATGTGGTTGAACAACAAGTCTCACTTTATTGCCCAAATAGCATGTATTTATCTAGTAGCAGCCGCATACTAGCTGTGTGCCTTGCAACTGTTAGCGTTTGAATATTAAAGTGTATCCGACTGGTGGCTCAGCAGTCCCATTGTTCTTTCATTAAGGATGAATAGTCCCTTTGTCCATTCATTGAGGTCTTATCCCTTAGTCAGCAATCTCTTTGCTCTTTCATCGAGGTCTGATTCGCTCACAACATGGCCACCAGCCTTTAGAAGTCCCACATAAGAGTATAATATAACTCAGCAGTTAAAACACCATAACAAGAGAGGTGGGGTCAGTGGATTGAAGAGAAGACTGATCATAGTAAGCTACGTGAAAAAGGGGAGCTATGGTTTAAGCAAAAGTAGGACCCACGCTGCTGCATGGGGGTTTTCACTGCTGAGGCACTTTAAAAGCTTCAGGGCCAGCACGCTAAGATGAGGACTCTGAAGATCTAAATTCTGGATTGAGATACTTGGAAAGACACTTGCTAGGTAAATAAATTCCTTCATAAAACAGCCCACTTTTGGAAGAAGGGTGTCCCTACAGCTCCATGAAGAAAGACTCTTTGAGGCTTTGCTGCTGGTCTGTAATAAAATTCAAATTGGAAATAATGCCACTCACAAAGCAGTATGTACTGGGGTAAAAACTGTTAAATAAGATCAGAATTTGCCCCACAGACAAATCTCTGTAACGGGTGTTCTTTGAAGCATTATGCTTCATACCGCAGCATATGGCAGCAAAATATCCACTTGTTCCCAAAATTTTAAACAGAAATGAAAATAAAAATATTTTTAAAGAGATTAAGCTCTAATTATTAACTATGCAAATTTCTTCATCCTGCTTGCTCCTCTCATACAAAAGTGTGTTATTGAGGGCAACATTAGGTTGCTGTATCATTTGTATCAAAATAAATACCCTTTAACGTTCCTTGTACAACAGATACAAGAGTAGGATAAGGAGAAGCTGTAAAATTAACACTAACTCTTTGAAGTGGAAATTGCCTAATAAAAGATTATCAACGATAACAGAGGATGTGTAGAAAGTGGTAATACATCAAGCAAATGGTTTCTAAAATGCTGATGCACATGAACTTCTGAAGAAGATTTCTTTGGCACCCCCACAAAATCTTGTATTCTCTTCTTATACTCTTCAAGTGTGTGTACACACACTGAAGTGTAAAACTACCTAGCTTTTGTGAAAAAAAAAAAACTTATAATTTTGTGAAAAACTCATGATCTGTAGAAAATTGTAAGTAACTGCTGCTATCGTTCTCTGGACTTTAAATACCAAAAAAAAAAAAAAGAGAGAGAGAGAGAGAAAGAGAGAAAGTAATAAAACAAGATTTCTAAAGGTTCTATAAAATTTTGCCATCATCTGATCAAACTTTAAGGATTATTTAAAATCCTGAGGATTATGCTCTTTCCCATGTTTCCCTTGATTAGTTTAATCTGTGCTTCTCATCACACCAGCATGCTACCTCTAATTGCGGTGGAGCCAAACGCGGTGTGGATGAGACTGAACATCAGGGCAGTGTGTGGCTGTGGGCTCCCTGGGCTCCCCCAGGCTCAGCGAGCAGTGCCCCCGGGCACCACTGGGCATCGCTACAAGACCTGGCCAGACCAGGGGAAGAGGAGACTACGGATCGGATGCTAAGAGGGATGCCCTCCGGGTCGGGTGCTAAGAGGGATGCCCTCCTGCCGCAGCTGCCAGGCCTGCACTGCTCCAGCAGCGATAGAGCAGAAACCAACCCCCCAGGCTGGCAGTACCGGACCTCGGCAAGCACGGGCCTGACAGAGAAGCTGACAGCAGCTATCACGGTTCCCCCCCTGCAGTAGAACAGGATGTCCTTATTGTATATGAACTGGCTCATTTTCCAACTCTAACAGGAATACGCACAGAAAGCAACATTTACAGCAGCCCCTCCCACAAAAGTCTCAGCTCCTCTGCCCCAGCAAGTAGTACTGAATCCCACCATTCAGCTTCTGAGGAGGCACCTAAAAAAGCTCCATCTTAACCCAAACCCGAAGGAGCCATGGTGCACATCACACGTCCCAGTCAAGGCTTGACCCAAAGAAAGGTGTACCCCCTTGGTTAGCAGGTTAGTGCGGGCCCTTCTGTGGCAATCCTGGAATTAAGGCAAGCTGCTACGGTCACCAGCTGCTTGTTATCTTTTCAAAGCTTATCAGCAGTTTATATAAATAGTCCATAAATTCCCCAATTCCCCATGTTACATATAAAAGGAAATGCACACACACACACAAAAGCATGTCAATGACTTTATGGATAGGTAACACACGCTCAAATAACTCACAAGTCTGTGCAAAGTGTAATGACAGCTTAAACAAACGTTTAGCTTTCCTAAACCAGATTACAACTGAATGTTGGTTATATACATAAATAACAAAGAGGTGATCAGCTTAAATTCAAATTGAATTGTGAAAGTTTCATTTGAAGATCTTAGTTTGGATTAATTACAAAAATAGAGAATTCAAGTTACTACACATTTAGTCACAATAGTTGCTTTTGAGTTTAATAAAAATATCATTCCCAGTTAGGAAACAGGTAGCAATGAGTTTTCTTTTTCTTTCTTTCTTTTTTTTTTTTTTAGCTCTACAGGAACAATTTGCTAGAAGTCCTCCAATGATTTTGAGAGGCAGCCACTACACTTGATGAAATTGGGACTATCCACAATGAGAGCACATTGGCCTCTATATATCTACTACATCATTTTTCCAAAGTTAAAAATATTTCACCCTCTGAAAGGCTAAATATAAAAATCCACCAAAATCATTAATTTCCATGGGTTTTGGATGAGCTACCTAAGATATTTGACTGACTGTCACTATTATATTTTTTTTCTCTCGTGTAACTTTCTCCCTCCATGTTTTTGAGACCTTCCCTGCTGTTTGAGTCATAAATCCACCATCTCACGAGCATTTCTTTAATTAAAAGAAAAGTCTCAAATTCCTTTTATATGTATTGCATGAAGTGCAGAGGCTATTCTTCAACACATACAATGAATGATCCCATTTTGGGCGCACAACAGCCTTACCAAAGCTTTTCACTTGCTTTCTTCTACTATACTCTGACAGACACCTTTATAGCATTTCTATTACAGAAAGTTTCTGTTTATTTTTAAACTTCCATAGTTTCACCTTGCTTTGTTCCATTCACTCAGGAGCAACTAAGAGTAACTGAAAGTTTTCACCTTCTCTTTCCCACAAGGAAGGTCTTACTTTGCCCTTGATCTCCCGAGAACATTGTTTTGGAGATTTTAGACTGACTATTAACAACTAGCTTCTGTATCTTCTCTGGAACTGCAATGGGTGCACACAGAACACAAAGTTCATCACACACAGGGTAAAATAAGAAATGATTTCGGTATTTATTTCTACCCGAATCTCCAAAAGGAAGCAGAGAAACAAAAAAATAACAGGAGACATGCAGGACTTCCTGAAGCAGACGATTTTTTGCGTAACAGTGAAGAGAGATTTTCATACACCATCATTTGGTAATTCACATTTGAAACTCCATCCAAATTACTGGTACAAGATCTTAAGCTGTTACCAAAATCAAATTCCACCTTTGAAAATAATATCAAAGGCTAAATACTACCTCATTTTAATGTTGTTTCATAGCTGCTTTTTTACTCACAAACAATATTTTACTTTTAATCTATTCTGGAAAGGTATTTTTAGAGGCTCATTTCCCTGTTAGAAACACTCTATTCATCTCAAGCAGATTGCCTTTGTCAGTGATGGTCCTTCTTCCCCTGACATCTCATGCAATCTCTTTGCTTATTCATTTTCTGATACAAAAGCCAGTAGCAAGAAAGTGTGCATTAGGACCAAGAAAGATGATTCTGATGCCTTATCTTTCACTACCACTTCTCTCTAACAGATTTAAGTTACACAAATGGGTTTTCCTACACAAACTCCACTAATTGAAGAATCAAAATGATTTGATGCTAGATTTGTGCAGTCTTTTTCTCTCTGATCCCAACCCTCCTATCCTCTATTTTCATTCCTTTCCTTCTGTCTCCAAGGATGTTCTCTTCCAAGGCTGTGCCACGTTTTATTGCCACATTTCTTCTCATGTCTTCCCATCCTTTTATTAGTCTTTCATTCCAGTCCCAATATCACAGCTTTTCATGGTAAGCCTGGCCATTTGTGATACTTCCTCCACATTCCATTAAATCTCAGCTCCACAAAGTTCTGAATTAATATGTCTAGTTTGGTGCATGGAAAGTTCAATGTAGTTCAGCTTATATGGATCTATACATTGCTTTTATTCAAAAAGTTAAATGCCTTTCTGGGTCTGACAACCAAAGAGATTTATGCCCATCGTTCAAGGAAACCACAAACAGTTTGGTGGAGCTTTTCCACTCTGCATTAATCTAACAGGAAGCTCTCAGTTGGTTTTAAGCCTATTCCATCAACCATTTAGCTTGTTACAGAGTAGTAGCTAAGAAAAACCCTTTCAACCAACTGTCTGAGGAAGCTGGTTATGAGAGTTAATAACCATTACCAAGTACTTTCAAATCTGCAGTCAAGAAAGATTTGTCTTCTTCCATTTCATTTTTTATTTTTCAGTCAATACCTGAATTATAGTCAGTCTTCATTAAGCCTTCCAACTCATCAGGTGTTTATTTTTCCTTGTTTTCAATATATTTTTTTTCATTGAACCAAAATAGACTTCAAATTAAACATGGTAAAATTAATATTGGGCCATTAGATTGAAGGAATAATAACTGAGCTATGTAAAAAGCTCAGGACTTAATAGCCTTTCATTTTTCTGTTTCCATGGCAAATAATGGCATTTTTAGTCCACTTCTAAATGACATATCAAAAAAGAAATCTTCATTCAGTATTTCTACAATAAATGGATGAATTCTGAAAATGAAATGCAGTCTTAAAGGGTGTATAAGTGATTATGACAGAGAAGTCATGATTTGTTAGGAATTTCTACCTAAAGGCATTTGCAATAGTTTTTCTCTATTAGTAAGCGTTGATTTTTTTAATGAGATCATTGCTGCAGTCTCCAGTCAGTTTGTCTCCAATTATAACAAAGCCTGAGAAAGGAGAAAAAAAAGAAAAACGGAAAAAGAAAAGAAAAGATATCCCACAGAAAACCCAGAAAACTGAGACTATCAAACTATCAATAGTCCTACTAAAAATATCAAATGCAAACTTTGAGCAGAGAGAGCAATCAGCAAACCCAATTTTTCTGTGTCACTTTACTGGAAGAAATAACAATACATCTCCAGACTCCTTAGATGTAAACTCCCTGAGTCTGGGGATTTCACCCGCAGTAGTAGTGGCCCTCCCTCCATGTCACGTCCTGCAGGGACAGAGCAGCAGTCGCACTACAGAGCAGCTCCTTGCAGGCCGCATTACCTACTGGCACGGACGCAGCATGACACGATACAACCTCAACTCTGGTGCTGTACTCACATCACCAGCAACTCGTTCCTTGAGCCCAGAAAATTGTCCTCTCCTCTCAAAAGTACTCAGAATTTTTTAAAACTACCTCATTAGCAGACTTCCCTAACGGAACGAGAAATAGGCTTTGCAGCTACCCAGTTAGCAACAGCACTGAAGGATGGAGAGGTCACAAGAAGTTAACATTAATCTCCAGTACATTTCAGAGCACTGTTTTGCCTGAACCACAAGCTGCGGAGGGAAGAGGCAAGCAGTTAGACTGGAGATTAGAAAAAAAATCGTAACCAGTAAAGGAGTCAGAAGCTGAAAGCACCCTAGAGGATTCCCTTACCACTATGCCTACCTAGTTTAACGATGGAGCTTGATCAGATTTTGAAAGATATTATGAGACTCACCTGGCTGTGCATGCAGCAAATTAGTCTGTGACCCAGCAAATCTCTTTCACCCGTATTTTCTCCTAAGCTCCTGAGACAGAGATATACTGCATGTAAAAGAGAGAGTGCGAGCAGGGATAAGTACTTTTTATTGTACAGATACCTCTATACAATACCTCTACCTTTCCTTAACAGATGAGGTCCTGCGCAGTCACTCCTCCTTTTCAAATACACGTCTGAAGTCCAAAAGAGTATCTAAGAGAAGTGACAGTGTGCCACGGTCATCTCTCCCTTGTCCAAAAAATATTAACACCTTCAAAGCTTCTCTGGCTTTTATGAAAGATTTATTAACCCAAATCATGCTATTCTAATATCATATATATAAAGAAAATTATACAGGTACTGACCCTATAAGATACTAGTTTTTAGGGAAGCTAGTAAATTTGACAAGAAGCAAGCAATACTGTTGCATGCGCAGATACAAAGTTGTTCGGTAATTTATCACTTCCTGTTTTACCAAAAGAGCTGAAAATTCTTCACAGAATGGAAAGCCTACACTATTTCCATGTTATAAATACAGAAACAAATATGAAGTGTGTGCTCCTCAACCGTTATTAAATAGAATT
The DNA here is from genome assembly GCA_032275445.1 of Crypturellus soui. Taxonomy (NCBI): domain Eukaryota; kingdom Metazoa; phylum Chordata; class Aves; order Tinamiformes; family Tinamidae; genus Crypturellus; species Crypturellus soui. Next base: position 1,404,948 of record JAUBNY010000635.1, on the reverse strand, counting down.
AATAATTTAAGAATGTATTAAGAGCTGTGACACCTTACTCTGCACACAGTAGTATTATTCTGATGGGGTACAGAAAGCCCACAATTACTAAACAAACCAGTGTAGTCAGTAACCTCACTGCAGGAGAGCTTCCTGCATGCTTCGCTTCCCCGCAGTTGGCTCCTTTTTAGTACCTGTTTGTTACTTGCCATCAAGTCTTTATCAAAGGTTTTTTTTTTTTCAGTAATGTCTGATACTCGGTCCAGCCAGTACTCCACAGGCAGTAGCTCCCTGTGCTGTTAAGGAGGACAGGTGGCACAGCTGCACCATTGCTAAGCGTAACAAAAAATAAAAGGCTTCAGGCTTAAGATAACTGAAAAAGAAATGTTGAAAACAGCAGCAGAGACTCCTGAACAAAATATATTTAAGATCAACTTGTACCGTATTATCATCTTTATTTGGCAGGCTCCAGGCACAGGAAACCAGCTTGGGCTCATCCTGAAGTATCAGCTTCTCTTACTTTAATTTCCTCAAAGACATTTTTACTTTTTTCAGTAAGGGAAGCATTTTAAAAAGTAAAATACTAGGTTTATATTAACACTCTGTGAAGTTGACAAGAGGCCAACTTGGTTCTGTAAATGTTTACCACATTTTGTATATAGAGTGAAGGCACTTCAAAAAAGAAACTTACTGACAAAAATTCCTGGCCATTGCATGCACACACATGCACCCACACACCGACAACCAGAAAATACCTTCTTCTGGTGTAAAGAAATAAGAGATTCTAATCAATGTTAGCTTCTGCTAATGACATCATTCCTTTATTTGAAGTTGTTTCACTGACTGAATAACCTTTCACCAGACTTCATCTGATTATCTGTCAATACAACTTCAGAGCAAAACAAGTGATTTGGTTTCAGAGTGGCCCCAGATTTTACTGTGCCATGTTCATGTGGTTTTGTACTGCCACAAAGACTATCCTTTTCCCTTCCAGAAAAAGAGAGTGAATACCAAAAGGATTTTTTTTTTTTACATTAAGCATTTTAGTACCATAGCTCTACAGAGTGAATACTGCTTCCCAGTTTCATTCAGGTTTATCATTAAGAAGATCTTACCAAAAATAATTCCAGGTCTATGTTTTACTCAACCTTTCAGAATTTCATTACTGGAAACCTGGTTCTGTGACAGCATTCCCTCAAAGATTTGCATGCTTGAGGACCAGGACAGACCTGTCATCCTTCCTCCCTTCCTGCAACTGGATACTTTATTAAATAGGCCTAAGTTTTGTTAGAATCCTGGGCATTCAGCACCGAATTTCTGTGAATTGCTACATCAGATTAACTGAAACCAACAATCTAGTGTTAGAATGAAATTTTAAAAACTGAGACTAAAGGCATTCTGCAAGCTCAGAGAAAAGTCAGAAAAACTGGTGTTGATACTGTATTCTATAAAGCACTTGTCAACCCTGATAATGATTGTTTTATGAAGTGTTTTATGAAATATGACAAGAAATATTTTTGTTTGTTTGTTTCTTCTTTCTTTTTTTCTTAGAGCTGGTACAGTAAACAAATGCAAAAGTCATATTGGATTTGTGGTTTTAGGTATGTGACATCAGTGACCCCCCCCACCCAAAACCTGAAAGTCCAAAGAATGGCCAGATGTCTTAGAGAAATTTCAATTACTTTTTCCCCATATTTTGCATCCAGCTCTTCAGATTAATTCCCTTCCAACTGCACCTCACTCATACTTCAACATTAAGAACCGTAAGTATCTTTTAGCCTTTCTGCCTAGCTGAACATTTCATTCACCAATATGCTCAAAAACAGCACTCTGAGCCTATGCAAAAGCATTTGGCATTGTTAAAAATAAGAAGCGGTTGGAGAAATCATGCTAACTACAGAAGAAGGAACTTCAGACAGAGGAGATATGGAAAACAAATAATTGAGTTAGAATAAAAATAGTATGCGTAGTGAGGAAATCAAAATTCAGGGGCGTATGTGAAAGCTAGGAATAATACGTAATATATATTATAAACAAAGCACAAGGGTCACTCAGTGGACAAGAAGGACAGGGAAGAATCCCCGTGAAAAGAGGAAGAGGGTAAAGTCAGTGGCTTCCAACAAGGCCACCCAGAATCCCCTATGAGTGAAAGTTTTACCACTGAGATCAGTGTGATCTGAAGTTTCATGTCTAGAGCCTTGACACTCCTCTGAAGGGTGACTATTTTTACAGCTTGGTTATCTTGCTTTTAGAGCAAAGAATGACATTTGCCAGAGTCAGCAGCGGTAAGCATGTCTCTGTCTCTGGAAGAAAATCAACTCTGGTATTTCAGTATGTTTGAGAGACTGTTCCTGCTCTGAGAGCTCTGGGTGGCAATAGAAAGGGATGGTGCATGCAGGATGAAGAAAACATTGCTCCACTTTACAGATCCAAGGCTGAATCAGAGATGGCAAAATCCTAGCTCCCCTGAAGTAAGCAGTCACATTCCTTATGTTCATCATTCTGCACTATCAAAGTCCAAAGAATTTTCCCAAGCCTTCAAGTAATTTGCTCTAGGTCACTTATCCAGTACTGAGTGTTGAATCCAAATCTCCTTCAGATATTATTTTATGGTGAGCAGCAATCTACTATAGCAGGCATGTATTATAACTGTGAAAAAAACTCAAATTCTATATTCTTGTTGACATTGGTGAAAGCAAGTTGTAGCTTCAAGTACTGCTAGACAAACTACATTGTACAGTACATCCAGAGTTGTTTTTAAAAATCATCTGACTCGTACTCTTGATCTTCCATTTCTGACTGAAAGGGGAATGTTTACCTTTCAAAAGCTTCTGTCTATGATTGAAAGATTTCTGCTTCAGATAGGTGAAGTACCCTTGGTCTCAAGAAAAAAAATCTTTCAGTTGAGTTCACAACAATTACATAATAAAATGACACTTAGCATTGACACAGGGCTCCTGTCACCTCCTTTCCAAATATTTTGCTAAGCAACAGAGGAGGAACTGGATAAGGCAGCATGAGGCAAAGCAAAGAAGGTGCTTGACTCACTGAAGGTCACACAGCAGCTCACTGTAGCAAAGCCAGGAGAAGAAAACAGCTCTCCTGTTCCAGGTCCAACAGACCTCACCGCTCTCCAGCTCTTGATGGATAGAGCTGCAGGATGAGGACCAGCAATTCACAGAGACTTGCACAGTAATCAGCAACACGGTACGGAGAGGGTAAAGTGGCCAAGAAGAGGGCTGATGTTGCAATCAGCCAATGATCCTGGACAGCCCAGAGAGCATCACAGCATGAGAATCAGCAGCTCAGAGACAGGGATTAAGAGCTCTTACAGTTGAATTCGGGAAGCATTTTTGGCATGCTAGGCATATCAGGAACTTATACAAACATCAGCAGAGTACTGAGAAATCATTTCAGAATATTATATTACGTAATATTATTTTTACACTCAGATTTATCTGCAGTTTGCACTAAAGATCTACCTGTTGCAGAAGCCAAGGTGCAAACCTTACCTAAGACAGTAAGGAAAAAGAAATAAATCTGACAATTTTTTTTTTCCAATAAAACTCTCCACACCTTCTAAATCACTAACATGCAACTGTATCTGGAGTACGATATTTTTAATTTTATGATGCACAACTTAAAAATGTCAATATGGACCAGTATATGCACTAGAATTTTATTAATAAGCATTTTTAAAGTAACAAGTGTGAAATTTAACTAATATATTTATACTAACTACATTGTTTTTAGTGGTAGAAGCTCTTGTATTTGTATAGGATATTGCAACATTGTTTCTTTCTCCTTAAAAGTGGCTTCCTAATTCATTCCATTCCAAGTTAGAACATTGCCAAAAAGAAAAGAACAAACAAACAACATTCATCACCACTCATATGTATGTGTACATATACAGGCTCCAAAGAACTGGTTAGAAAAAAAAAATAACATCACCATAAAGAGGCACATTTGTGATTGTATTTCAGTGTTTCCTAGACTGTTGAACAAAGCAGTATGATGTGTTACAGTGTTTATAATAAAAGAAAATAGTTTTGCAAAAGAAATTTCCTTTCCTTGCTCCATAAAAGAAGATAATTAACTTTCTACATAGCTATATAAATAAGACAATCACCTGTAAAGCAGGGTGATTATTAACAATATTCTTGATCACATTAGCACCCGAGGAGGATGCAAAGCTTTTTATCACACTGTACTAAACCAGTGAAAATTAAATGACATTAATGTATTTCTGTGGATATGTCTAGTGGTACATGTAATGAGGGAAATGCTCTCTTGTAAATTAAATAGCATGAGATTCATTTTCAGCAAGCTGATAAACACGAGTTTACATTTGATCTTGACTGAATCCTCAGGCACTAAAATGTCTTTGATTTCATAGTGAAAGATACAATGGCTATGAATTAGAAGAGGTTATATAAAAAAGTGATAACAATGAAAATAGGAATTTGGTCATGATAAGTTTGTGCTGAGTCTACAAGATGGATGCACAGCCAAGGCTTGGAGATGACAGTAAAACCAGAGTATATGCTAATGACTTGGAAAAATCTAAGATCAACGGTGATAAAGCTTTTATGGATTAATGTTGAGCATTAAAAATTTAAATAAAAGGTACCTTGACACTGCATTTCATAAGTAATCTAGAGGTGACAATCATATGTGCTTCTTAGCTTAAAATAAAATTATTAATTGCCTGAATATCTCTATAAAGAAAAATGCATGTTGTTTCTTTATATATAAGTTCCAGCTCTTGTGTCATTTTCTCTCTTCACAAGCAGAACTGGGGGAGGTGGTGGGGGAAGGCTTCCAAAAATCCTATCTTTGCTCATTTGAGTAAAACCACTTCCACAGTAGAATAAAAGCCAGAGGACAGCATTTTCCATCTTCCCCTGGTCTTTCCTTATGATCAAATTATATGGTGCATTCAAAGGTGACACTGTCCTCAGGTAGATGGTTGCAATATAAATGCACTCTGTTCATTATCTGAAACAGGCAGTGAATCTCTGAGAGTGCTCTTGTTTCAGTAAGGCTCTTAACCAACTCTTTTACTTACAGTGATGAGCAGGGATACCTAGATTATGGGGAGTTAATCTCAATGTGCAGCAGAAATAGAAAACTAGAAAAGGGAAATTCTCAGGTAAAGCGTATTCAAATTATGAGTTGAGGCGCTACAGAAGTTAAAGAAAAATGGATTGCAAAATAGCAAAAAAGGGCAAAGAGATGAGTAAGAATTATATAATACAGTTCTCCCTTGTTTAAGGCATTCACCTCAAAAGACATTCCAGCTGTTAAAAACACCTGAGAGGCAAGCACTATAATTACCCACGCCCAGAATCATCTCTCTACTTACCTGTATCTCTCCGTCAGCTTGGAGGTGTCCTGCTCTGACAACTCTGCCTTTCAGCTTTGGGATCAGTCCAACTGTGCCCCTAAAGGCTCCTTCTCCCAGGATGTGGTGCCTAACTGTGGGCTGCAATCTCTTCCACGGCGCAGAGTCTTCTTACTTGCCACCGTATATGTGCCACTTCAAGATATCTTTGAGGAATAAAAGAAGGTCAAAAGCTGTAAGTTTATTTCAGTTACTCCCCATTTCCACCTGAAGCACTATCTTATCATTTCACTTATAAGGCAAATAAAACAGCTAAGCCATTGCAGGTAAAGAAGAAAATGACTATTTGTAAAACAAGGCTTATTGTTCAAACAGAAAGACTAACAAAACCTTCTGAGGCATCAACCTATTTCATCAGGGTCAGTCAACTTTTAGGGGAAGAAAAGAGAGAAAGGAAGAAGAAAGAAACGAACTTCTGTGCTTGCCACCTGACAGGAAAGCAGCTCACTGAACAGGAGGGACAGCATATAGAAATATTTGCATGACTGACAGACTGGAGCACCATTTTCCTTTTGTTTCCTTTTCTTTCTCCTCACAGTGCACACGGAGGCACACATGGATATAAAAACAATACAGTGCGGGCTGTTTGGCACCCCTGCAAAATAAGGTCTGTTTGCTTTTTTAGTCAGCTCCAACAAATATTTATTTCCATGTAGAGTTTTGCTACAGGCCCTGCTTTTGTATTTGAAGTTATGCTTTTAATTGTGCATTCGCACAAAACACCCTGACATTTTAAACAATGTAATAGTAGCATCTGGCTCTAAGTCCTGAAAAGAAGTTAAAGAAAAGTGCCAGCTTGGTAGTTCTGGAGACTAGTCACCATCTATATCAAATTCATCAGAACAAGACATCAGTGATAATAAAAAAAAGAAAAAAAAAAAAGAAAAAGAAAAAAAAGAGGAGAATGAACATGAAAAAAAAAAGCTTCTTGTCTTAGAAAAATTGCTTAATTCTTTACTCCTTCATAAAGTTAACCAGGCAGAAAAAAAAAAATCACCGAAACCCCAGACAAGGTGTCCATTTACTCTCAGGTGTTTTGGATTCTGTCTTTCCTGCCACATCCTGACTGTGCTGTGTGAGGTAGACATGATACCAAGACTGCCTTTACCTTCAGACAGAACACCAAAGAGCTTCTTGATGGAAACAACTCTTACCAAACTACTGCTTTTATGTATTTCAAAAGGTCACATAGGCCTATTTATTTTTAATAACCATAGATTTTATTCCCCAGACTAATTCACAGTCATTTTCCTTGACTCCACTCAGCTTTCTCTGTATTTTTAGAACAACAAATCGTGTTTTATCTCTATAGGTACACTTCACCATAAAAGCATCAATCACAGATGCTGTAATATCAATCTTGTTTTACCATTTCATACAGCATTGCTTTTTTCCTAATGAATATGTAAGTCGGCATTCCTCCACAAATCCAGGTCCACACTGTCCTCTTAAGGTACCAAACACAGATTTCCTATGGGCTGCCAGCAATCCCCTAAAGAGTATGAAAGGGGAATACACAATAGCATAATTATTTTGTCAAAAAACAAACAAGTAAACAAATATATTGATGTGATGACTGAGGAGACCACTACTTTGATTTTCAATGCAATATCTACTGTATTGAAAACTAAGTTACCTACTCTTACCATTAAGTTTATTAAACACCTACTACTTGTGCAACCTTTGCAGTTTCTTCCCCTGAAAAACTCTGGAATGAAGAAATACCTTTGCAGTCTGTTGAAACTTGAGGAGATTTCTTTTTATTTACTTCATGAAAAAAAAGCTAACTTTCAAAGATGTAGAATTTATATAATAGCTTTTTGGCAAGGTTTATAATTACTGGCATTTGACTGCAACATTACTCAAGCAGAACACATTTGCTACTGAACACTAAAGGAAAGAATTGATCAAAATGACAAAGAAGTTTGCTAGAGCACTACACCACCTTTTTAAATATAATTTCTTCAACAGGTACAAGAAGAGTAATTTCATTTTACTTAGCCAGTTCATGAGAAGTTCTATTAGCTTACGAAGAAATATTTTGCCCAAGAACAACCAACTTCATTCACTAATTATAGATATTATTTTCACTGTTAATTAATGAGCTTCAAAGCAAAACATTTTCATAAGCTTCTTTTTCTCCTTTAGGTATTTGGCATCTTTTATGCAGCTTTACTCAGCTAATGTATCTGTAAAATATAGGTCTTATGCATTTTGAATTAATTTACATTTTCCACCTGCAAATGGTGTCACAGAAACCACAAGTCAAACAGTTTCCTTTGTAGATATTTCATAACACAAAGATATCCCTGAATTAAGCAAAAGAAATAAAGAAATCTGGTAGAAACTGGTTATCAAAAAAAAAAAATGCAAGCAACTAAACAATATCAGAGCAATATCCTTAGAAATAAACCAAATAAATGCAAATAACCCAAATGCAAAGCAGCAAAAGGCGAAAAGGAAACAGTTCACCCAGAAATTTCAATGCAGAGGAACCCATGCCTAAATAAAGACTAAGCATAATCAATTAACAATAAAACATAACAACACAAAAGCACAGTGACACAAAGGCACAGTAGCTGAGCAGTTCATAGGAGAACCTGGGTGTTACCCAAATGCACAGTGACGCAAGTGTAAAAACAGCCCTTTCCCTGAAAAAGCAGTTCCCCAAATCTGCTGATAGAGCCTTTTGAAAGCAACTGTTCAAAACACAACCACCTTTTAAAAGTGGAAAGTATCAGCCAACATTCAAGTCAAGCAGACGAAAGAAGGAGAATGGGCCAAGTTTTGACCTGTGTTGCTGCTAGCTCAGTGACCAGAAGGCTCCCTACCCAGATCTTCAGCATTTAACACTCTCACAGCTGCAGTGTCAACCACCCCAATGGTAACAGGACACGAAAGGCCAGACGCGCCTGGCACAGGCAGCAGAGCACAGCGCACCCCGGCAGCAGTGACCCATGGGGTGCAGGTGAGGCACATGCAGAGACAAAGTGCCACCAGCAGCCTCTTTGAGCTCTTGCAAGAAGCTGCGTGAGGACACTGACATGGTCCTAGGCACTTCCTGGGGTCTGTACAGGGTCTGTCTGACGAAACTCGGTGTGGAAGGCAGCTGCTCTGCGAAGACACCGACAGAGAGATCTGTCTCAAAACTTTTATGTCTCATCCAACACATCTGAACTTCTTTCATTTTAAAAGCCATGTTCTGGTTTGTGTTTAATGAAACTTACTGATAAAAAATGAAAGTCTTCTTTATGAAAAAGGTGAGTTCCAGGTTTCATGACATCGGAGAAGCAGTTAACTTATCCTGTTCCTTGCCAAAGTCCCTGTTCATCCACACTGTCAAACTACTCAAGAGCCTTGCAGAAAACCATGCTGGTCCTTGAGGAATGAAACCCACAAAGGGCCTCCAGTACCCCAAATTACCCCTAAATAAATATCTCAAATCAGAGATCTGGATAACTTGCATTCCCAGAGCCCCTCACAGTTCTGCCTTTGGACATAGGCCAAAACTCATAGTGCATAGCCCAAATCACCACCCTTATTCAAATCTTACTCAAAACACTTCCACCCTGCCCTAGCACAGCACCTCTTTGATGCTATCTTTTTCATAACAGACAACCTGCTATTGCAATGGCTTCTGTCAGCTGTACAGACGGAATTGTCTGTATGTGGTAAGAGTATACAGAGACAACTGTCTCTTGTCTGCAGAGAATCACAGATCACAGAATCCTTAAGGTTGGACGGGATCGCTAGAGGTCATCTAGTCCAACCCTCTGCACACGCAGGGTCACCTACAGCACGTGGCACTGGACTGTGTCCAAGCAGGTTTTGAAGATCTTCAGAGGAGACTCCACAACCTCTCTGGGCAGCCTGTTCCAGTGCTCTGTACTCCCATCGTTAAGAAATTTTTCCTTAAGTTCCTGTGGAACTTTTGGTGTTTCAGTTTGTGACCATTATCTCACATGTGGTAAGAATATGCAGAGAGAGACAATTCTGGCAACACCTGAAATGCATCAGTGTTGGGATGGACCCACTAGAGAATGTGCAGTTCACAGACTACTGCTGGATCAAAGTGGGTAGGTTCAAAGGGCCATCCGCAATCCAAATTACAGAAATAAACACTCAAGTGAAGATGGCAAAATGCACCTTGTTACATGAACGAAGTGTTCCTGGAAGCCTTGAGCAGAGAGCATGGGCTGTTCCACACTACACTATGCATTTTAGCAAAACAGCACTGTAGGGAGAAAGGAAGAAAATCCTAAGAGTCCTAGTTAATTAGAATTGTAAATACTTGGCAGAGGTAGTACATAGACTAGTGTGCCTTTAATCCAAAGTATGTGTGATAATTGTGGAAAATAAATCAACCTTGAATTACCTGGGAAACAGATACAAGAACATAGTTCCTCATTAGCTAGAAACACACACAGACTAAGAGACAGTTTTCTTTTGGTAATGGGTGTTTTGCTAAATATCTGCCTCTAGCTGCCAATGCCTGCCCCAGTGAAGAGGAGAAGGACCTGGAGCTCAATGGCATCCTGCTCCCATAACAATTCCTAATGCAGGAGTCTCCCCAGCATTGCCTTAACAGCACAGCTGCACTTTGGCAAAAGTTTCTCGGTCACCTTGCTGGAGACTGGAATTTACTAAGATCAAAAAATGATTAAAGAGCTCATGTGAAGAGCAAGAAGCAGATTATAATCAACTAGGAAACCTCAACAGCTCCCACAGCCCTGCTGGCATGAGGCCAAACAGCAGAGAGCATATTGTCCTCACAGCATGCCGAGCGCAGATCCTGGGAAAGGACCAGCAGCAGCTACAACACACCTGGGAGTAGCAGCATCTTGCCGAGGAGCACCTGGCTCTCCTCTGCTCCAAAAAGAGCTGTTAGAGGCCAAGCAACACAAGGGATTTCTGGCACTGGTGAGGTCCCTCATGTTTCATACACAGCCCCCTGAAACCTGTCTCCTAAACCTCAAAGATCAGATATCCTATGGATGTCAAAGAGCAGGGAGAGCCCTTAAGATCAGGCAGCGTGAGAGGCCACAGGGTGCAGATGTGGCAGGGGAACGGTTTGGGGAACAGCGAGGCACGCTGCAAGAAGACAGGGTGCACGCCAGGCAGCAGCCAGACTGCAGCTCGGGGTTCAGGAGGTGGTACACGGTTACGGACACAAAATGTACTGTAGCCTTAGCAGGGTGACTGCTAGAAATGGCATAATGAGTATATGACATGGCCAGTGACAAGTAAAACATCTCCTTTAAAGATACTACTCTAAAGATCAGAGAAGATTTTGAGAAAATACTGATGAATGCTATAAATCTAGGCAAGTAGCTTATGGTCCACCTTAAGAGGTCTCCGTACAGGGCAGCTGGCTTCTTGACGATTTGTGTCCTAGCAATGACTTTTCCCCAGACTAACTTCTCCACACTGCAGCTAAGAAGGAAAAAGCAAAGAGGTAAAAACTGCGATCAGATCCTGGCTTTATTAGTAGAAAATAAAATGTATGAGAAGAAAGCAGTAACTGAAGCAACTTGCTTTTAAAGTAGCTCTCACAGTACGCACACAGCGTGTAAAGAGATGGAAGAAAACAGGAGTCTGAAGCATCCTGTTTGCTGCACACACTGCCAAGGGGCTCCTGCAAGGGCAGCACTGACCTGGAAAGTGCCCTGCAGAACGCAGCCATGCTCAGTCTGTGCCCTTGTAGGGTGTCACTACTGTGAGGCACGCTGCCAAAAAAGCAATTTTTTTCTCGTTCATTTAACAATATTCTGGGCCACCTGCAATGTCTGCTGTCTGGGGGCTAACTGAGGAAAGAAGGACAGACTGGTGGGAGCACAAGCCCCAGGATATCACACAGGGGCGATCTGTGGAATCAGAACAAAATCCCCACTATATTCCATGGCAGTTGAATCAAAACCTATCTTCAAGACAAAAAGCAGAATCACAACAGTCTTTTCACCCAATAGCCGCTGTCCTCCCTCTATCACCACTTCCCAGTTCCGTCCCTTTGCTGACTGCCAGACTTACAACTCCACCAAAACATTAGTACCTCCTGGGTTTGCAATTAGTCCGGCAAAGGATCTGCACATGCAATCCGTCTAAGCCATTATTTAAGCTGGCTATTTAGATGTTTAGATGGACCAAGCTCCAAATTTCCCGCATCATTTGGAAAGTTAAGGACATGCCCAATAACATCCCACCACAAATTTAGGGCAATCAGACACTACTTGTGATCAGCCAATTGTTAGCCAGAAATGTAACAGGTTTCCTTACAATCTGTATTAGAATCTTATAATTTATGTTGAGGACTAAGACTAGTAAGGAAAGCTCAGTCTTGACTCCACTATGATTTTTCCGTTTCTCATAATAGTTTAATTTACTCCTTTAGCTTTTGAGGATGTTTTTTCTTCTTCTAAAACGCTTAATAACATGCTCATCTTCTGGACTGATACGTCTAATTTCTAACCCCTTCTAACTGGCCAGGAAAGCATAAATTTGCACTCGTGAAAGGAAAGAAAGAGTAAAAATGCTATAATCTGTATAGCCACACAGAGATCTTTTCTCCTCCCTATTCTTCTCTAAGAGTGCCCTGGCCTACCATATTGTCTTCTGTGTTTGGATTGCCAATATCTAATCTAAAAATAATATATATATATAAATTTAAAAATAAAATTATTTCTGCACTGATCCACTCTATGTTGTTCACTGCTTTACTTACTTCACATAATCCTACTTTAGCTGAGTCAGAAGTGGAAAGGAAAACAAAGGTGAGGTTCATATTCCAAGAAAAAGAAATACTTTTTGAATGGGTAATAAAAACTGAAAAAGGACATAATTCTACTACAGTTCATTTGCAAAATGTGCAGTTCCTTATAAATGTTCCCTACAGCATCATTATTAGAAGATACAGTTCTTCTCCCACTGAGCAGGTATCTCCCTGGAGGAATGGCACACAAAAACATACTCTCATGCCTATACTCTAAGTCTACGGAGTATTATTACAGAGCTTGTAAAGATATGGAGAAAGCCAAAGTCCCGCAATATTATTGTATGCCTCATCTGACCATGATTCTTCACAGATTTCAATAGAAACCATAAGTATCCAGACTCCTCTCAAAGCAAGTCATTATTTCTCATATTCTCTTCTTGCAACCGTACCTAGATTGCACATCTTCTAAATATTTCAAATTGCCTCAGTCATGTCATAGTAGATCATGGCACCTACGGGCTTTGTTGCTAAGACTATACATGCAATTTCCCTATTCTCACCAGACTGGATAAGCTGATCAGTAGAACTTTAATCCATACACAATATTGCTTGTTATATTTCCATTTCCATGGGGATGGAGTTGTACATTAAATAAATTTGCCAAGTACAAAACCATTCTAAAACACAGAAATATAGATCCCTTATCAATTTAAAGCATGCATAATAATTATAAATTTCAAAATGGATAAAGAGCTTAGAAATGAATTTTAAATTACTTTTGATAACAAGAGCACTTTACTTATTAAAGATCATAAGTAGTTTTATTAGTATTGCATAATTTGCTTGAAGGTCAGAAAACAATCTGCTTTCGAGATCACTTGGGGGCTGCCAAAAAGTTACTCTCTAAATTAGAGATATATTCAGAAAATTAAACATTTGTTGTCATTGTGCATCTTTACAGTTCCAACTTAAAACCGAACATACGTTTTATTCCCAGATAGCTCTAATTGCTAATACTATCTAATGAACACACACACAAAAAATCTAAATCTAGATTTATTTGTCAGTCATTCACTGTGGCTATGAGTGATGTGAATCACAATGCCAGGACCAACTTCACCTTGGTTTAGGTAATTCCCACACAGTCCTGCTCGGAAGGTCAGAGTCAGGCATAAGGGTTACGGAGGGGCTAAGCGCCGCATTAAGCAAAGCCAACCACAAGGAGACTACATGGACGAGCAAGGATTAAAGGTGGATTGAGAGGATCAGCTTTAGCCCTGTTCTGCCCTGCTGAGGACCCACAGGGACTGCAGACCTCTTCAGCCCTTCAACCACAACAGCCTCGGTTGTCGCACATGTTCTGCACCCAAGATGCTGTTGTCACAATAACTCAGGATTTTGCCTTCTCATATTCAGGTTCTCAATTTGTTCCTTAGAGGCAAAATGGAAAATAATTTTGCCCTCAAATTCAGCCCCACTGAAATCAAGGGAAAACTCCTGGATTTTACACCTATACAGTCTGCATTATTTAGTTAGTTTACTTTATCCCACCATCTCATCAGCCTGGAAACCTGCACAACATGCACATTTTGGGGTGAGGAAATGCAGTTACCCCCTGTGCCATCTCACCAAGACATCAGCACTAACACTGAATCTTGATTAAGGTCAGTTTCCTTTATCCTCTGGCTCAGTATGTCTAGGCATCAGTTTGGGTTAGAAAAATCAAAATTTAGCATGGGTATAACTGAGGGGTTCATACATTTTAAGCGCCTTTGAATTAACAAGCTGAGATAAATCCAGGCCTCCTCTTTCCTTCAAAAGTGTTTATGAAGTTCTGCCTGTAAGCAGGTGTTGTCATCAAAAGTTATATCAAAGACCCTTTTGAATTTAATATTTGCAAGCCATTCCCTTTTTTGTTTTGTTAGCATTTTCTCTCGTACATATTAATTACTGCAGAACTCTGCCAACATGTGCTAATACCCAATCACAGCCCCTTTCAAAGAGAAATGTCACAGATTAAATTCAAATGAAGGATGACATTTCAGTCTGCTACTCCCCACAGAATGGGTCTTCCTTACCTTCTAGAACCTTCTATGTAGGAGAAATACAATGTTTAAAGAAATAGCCCAGGCACGCACACACATACACACACACACACACACACAAATTCACTGGAATTTTTTATATGGAAACTAAGTCTCAAATCAGCTTTCTGGAGGCAAAAAAAAATACATGACAAATATATTAGAAATCAAACTAAAATCTTTTAACGTCTGCGGGCTTCACTTGTGAGGTGCTTTCAAGAACTGTCAGAAAAATACATGTCCTCCTTCTGTCGCTGCATGCCCACCTGAGCAGCAGGCGTTAACTGCCCTTCTGCTTCTCCTGGCCCTTGCTCCCCACTTCCATGTCCTCCTGTGTGCCGGGAAGCAGCAAGGGCAGCTCAGCTGGGAGCTGGCCAGGTGCCAGGGGTGGCCAAGGGCGCTCCAGCTGCTGCACCAGCCCCAGCACCAAAGTGGGTCTGGCCAGGGAGTGGCTTGGAGTGCTGCGGGGCCACGCGGAGGTGTCCCTAAAACGCAGCTCAGGCCAAGGCCACGCGCCAGAGCCCAGCTCAGAAGCAGGTCCTGTGGCCAACAGGGCCGAACAGCAGCCTAGCGCTTCCCAGGCTCCCCAGCAGCCAGCGCCACGGCTGCCCAGTCAGAGCCAAGACTCCTGACCAGGTAGTGGGACGAGAGGCGGTGATGCCCTCAGGGCCCTGACTCCATGGTCGTGGGTACCCAGAGAGAACATGGTGCTAGAACTACTTTTGAAAGGTGTGTGGAAGAAAAACTCGGGCGATTACTCACAAGCTTGAATTCATACGTATAATCTGCATTTTCTATGAAAGCATTCTGGTGATCCGTACAGTGAACAACACCGAAAAGCACCGGGCCGGGGAGAATTTTGGACCGATTCCTCTGTTCTTTCTTTTGGCCTTCTCAATGCACATGGTATACTTCTACCGACTCTTTTAAGGTTGCTCTCAATTCACAAGACAAACATTGGAAGTACTGGTTGTTAGATATACAAAAATTTAAGTACTCCAGAAAATAATCCCGCAGATTCATTCAAGTAAGCCACTCATTCTCTTCAACTCCTTTTCTCCTCTTGAGAGTCTTAGTGTTTCTATCTTTGGGTGGAAACACAAAGGCTGACTGAAAGATTTATGAAAATTATGAAATTCATGATTTATGAAAATACATGGAATAGTGGTTAGAATGGACAAATAGAAAGATTATGGTAGAAAAAGAACCTGAAGTCTTAATATTCTTCTGCTATGAATCTTTTAGGCTGGCAGACTTTTAGGCTGGCAAATTTGCACAGGGATTTTTTATTTTGCACAGAATAACTTAACAAAATTATTTAATACATCTTCACCAATCAGTTTCCTAATGTAAAGGAATAGAATTTGACTAAGTGTTACTTAGACATCACTTATCAGTTTGACTTTGAAACACAGGAAAGTTTTGGTCTGGCCTTTCAGCATTCTGGAAATAAAAGTGAAACAGCTTTGCTGTAATTTCTCCAGAACCTTCCTGAAATATTGCATTATATAAACATACAATTGAGTAGAGGATAGCAGAATTTCAACCACATTACAAAATCTAATAAAGAATCATGTTGCTACAATGAGAGCTCAGAAAGATCCTAATATATATATATTTATACCCATCAAGCATCACATATGTCCAATTTAAAACACTGAGATTTATATAAAATGGACCATTAATGACCACCATCCATTTTTTTAAGCAATATGTGCTTGGTTCTCTTTGAGAAAGTTGATAATATGCAATAGATATTATTCCCTTGCCTGTGTTTTCTTGAGAGTATATATAACCCAACCTTCAGATTATATGACAGATATTTGAAATAACAGTATTTTGTTGATTAGAATTTGTATTTATTTCTACTATCATAGACTTTCCTTATTTGGAATATTTTATTAACTTCTTTTGCTAGATTATTTTATATTACTGGCTGCCAAATTTTAAAAGCTTTGAAATATGACCAAGAGAGTAAAACTTCAGGGAGCAGAATCAGAATAGTGGTGAAGTGGTAGTACCATTACTATGAATGAAGGCAATTATTGAAGCCCATTTGGCTTCGGTTTTCCATCTAGAGATATATCATACTGTATCATCTGCACAATGAATCATATTTATTCACTCATCTGCTGGCATGGTTACAAGCCAAGCATTCAATATTGCAAACACTTAAATACATATACCAATGTATCGACGTGACATTTTATGTTAATAGGATTACATTAAAAAAAACATCATATCCATGAAATGAAAGAGTAGGCTGCAAATGGACTTTTCACCTTTCACCACAAATTTTAACAGTGGTTTCAGGCGTGAGGTTTCACTTGCTGCCTTTTCTGTGGCTGAATAACACTAGCTTTAGCATGGTTCCCTGGGAAGGAGGGGCAGTGCAGTGCTCCAGCCACCCGGACCCATTGCCCAGCCAGCAGGCAAGTGGCAGAGGTGGGACCGTGGTACCCACCTTGCTGTGACAAACGGCAGCTCCGTGGTATGTTCAGGGAATTACCTCTTTCCCACAGCTCCCTAAGAGCAATTCCAACGATTAGCAGTCAGTCCAGAGGAGCCAGGCAAGTGGTCTCTTCTATAAAGGCGACAACGTGGACAGCCTCGTTAACCCGGAGCACTGTGGAAGCACTGTGTGCACACCAGAGGGATTTTTGTGTGTGCTGCGAACCTCGGGTAGCTTTGGGACAGACCAGCCCAGGCTGTTGCCCATGCCAAGGTATGCAGAAATAGACAAGTGTGCTACTGCCACCCAAGGCCTCACTCATGCTTTTTGTATATTATCCCCACTATTTAATCCATAAACAGTATCCAGGGGTAAGATCTTATTTTATCTTGCTGCTGGAGTACTATTTCTTAATATAGTCTTTCACTCTGACCTGTATTAATTTCCCAACTCCCTTTCTTCACAGTCGTGTAATTCTTTGTTCTTTCATGCTCCCTCTCTGCCTGAAGGAGTTTTGCAGCTGCAGCCTATCAATAACCTTACAAAGTCACTGCATAACTGATTCACATCTACTGCTGCAAGTCAAGGACTTATAACAGAACTGCTGGATAAAAGTAATTGCAATTTTCCATTCCTGCATCACAAGCAAGCCAACCAAATGGGTCGTTCTCCAAAAAAGGTATTCAAATTAACTAGTGATTTCTAAAATAGAAATAAATAGGAATGTACTGAACTGCTTAGAACAAAAATAGAACAGAAAAAACTCTGTAGCTCATCACTCTATGCACAGTTGGCACAGATAACATTTCAGCTTACTACTTCTATTGCTGAAATAAATGAATGTCTAATTCATAATAAAAACAAGGGGGCAAACCTTATGTCCTTGGCATCAGTAACATTTTGTCTGCTCAAGGGTCCTGAGTACCCTGAACCCAAGCTACAGAATCAGTGTTTGTCCCATGCTATTCAAATTTAAATAAGAAGAGTGGTGAAGAACTCTAATCAGAAAATCCTGACCTAATTAGTAAGACATCAAACAATCCTTTAAAGGGATTGTTTATACCTTCTGCTCTCATTTGCCTTGTTCCGCACCATCTCTTCTTCTTTTTTTTTTCACTTGTAAGTCCTTTGAATCTTGACCTGTAAAAGAAATAACAAAGGCTGAATATGTTGTAAATTAATGCACCATCTGATAGGTTGTATCATTTGTTAAGTATCTTACTGACAGATTAATAACTTCTAAGAACCCATTAAATTGCACATTAGTTATCATGTTATATTTTCCTAACAGAATATTCTTAATCATAAAAAATAATCATTTACATTTCTGTTGCTTGTCATCCCTATGAATTCTGCCTCAGATTGTAAACCCGGGAAATCGCTCATTCACCCCTGCTATCCAATCTTGACTGCACAGGAACAAAAAGCAGCATTGAAAGTGCATCCATTTTTAGAAAACTTAAAGAAGAATAAGGTTTACAACTTTTCATGAATTATATATTGTAGAATATAATTGTATACACATTGCTGTGCATGAACTCCTGGAGATACTTTCTGAGGAATTTAAACTGTAAGGAGAAATATAGGTTGCTGCTAAAGGAAATAAGAAGGCTTTTATAACCAAATACCTTCAATTCTACTCCACTCTATCCGCTGCATATAATTTATATAGATTTTAACCCAGCATCTAAAAGACACCTGGGAAATTAAATCAAGAAATACTATGTATCCTCTCCTTAATTCTCTTAAACATTTTGATTTAAAAATTCTGCTTGGGGGTCTAATGCTGCTTAAGACTGCTCAGTGGTATTTGTGTTTTCTTCTCCAAATCCCACTATTTTATGCTTTCATTCTCCTTAACTTTGTATTGGAAAACAAACAAACCAACACTCTAGACAACTGCATATTTTGAAAACTGGGATACTTTTATATGCAAAAAACGATAGATAAAAAACAGCATGCTTTTGGACCTTGTAAATTTTAAGCATATAGGGTTTAAATGAGATAATCATGTGCTCACAGGACATACTTGCATCCTTCATTCAACTGAGGCTCCGTGATCAAATATTTAGAGGTATCAAAAAGTGTTTAGATCCTCTCTATCTCCCAGAATAATGTCTGAGTTGCCCTGATCTCTACATATGAATTTAAGTGTATCTATCTGAGTTCCATAAAGGCATTACTTCCGCTGTTCTACGTATTGAAACAGTAAAAAATCATAAGAATTCTGTAATAATAGAAACATAAATTTCAGTATTTTTGGAATGTTTCTAATGTAAATGATTAACAAGATTTAGGACTTCATATGCACTTCACTAATTTTCATCTCTGAACAATATAATAGATTTAGAACTCAATAGTATGAGAATACTCTTATTTGGTGGCACGGGGGGGCATACTTTCATTTGAATAAATAAATAAATAAAATAATGATAGCAGCTTTCCCCTGGGTTTCAGTGTTTTGACTGCTGAAGTTTGCACTGAGTTTCAGCCACTACTGAAGCATCTCAGAAAAGTCAAAATAATAAAATCTCATATCTCTGCCTCCCATGAACTACAGAAATTCAAATTATTAATTTCTTGGACTTTTGATGTAAGACCACAGATGAATCCGAAACAGCGTATAAAAGAACTGTAGTGCATTTATGCAGGTTCCTAGGAAACATATGACAAACTTGATACCATTTTAGACTTTACAGAGATATCTAAAAATAGTTTTTTTCATGAAATTTCATGAATTGAACTGAATTAATTATGTAGCCTAGTGAATGCATGGCTCACTGTGACAGTATCAGAACAGTACAAATCTATTTGTGTGTCCAGCTTTCAGTGATGACTATTCTGAACATTATGCCTATTTCAGAAATATTGGTATATACTAAGTGTATATTTCAGATGAAACTTTTCTACATTGAAAATGCCCACAGAAATCCCCCCAAAATATATTAGCAGCCAGACCCAGCATAAAGATTTAGCTAATTACAGTGAAAGCATCAGCAATTAGCAGGTCTGCTTCCTCTGCTATCTATCCAAGGATCTGTGTTAACAAAACTGTATTTTTTGTATATATCTTGTATTTTTTTACTCACCTACAGGAATATTTTCCCCATTTGTAAAACAGGCCTGGTTTGCAGCAATCTCTCTCCTTTGTTCATCATTCTATTATAAAAAATATGGATTTTTTCACACTTTCGTTCTCATGTTTTGCTGCCATTAAAAGTATATTCTAAAATAAAATAATTTTCATGAAATTCTGTTGTGAAATTAACTTTCAAAATATAATCAAGCATGCATTTTTTCTGCTGTATAATATTTTATGAGATGACAAGAATAAACAGCATTATTTATAAACTTCTCATTGTTTTATAAACAGGCCAAAAAAGAGATTAATGGAGTTGTTTTATAGTTAGGTTCATTTTCTCCTAATGTATCACTTCTTAGCACTGCACCAAATTATCATGGTTTAATTTTGGTTTATCAGTTCAGTTTCTTGCTGGCTTCACTATAAGAAAAATCAGCAGTTTTGATAGTTGTGCTTTTGTCTTTTAGATACTATAGGTAAGATATGAATTTACTACAGAAAAATGTCACCAGTCTTGTGTTTATCTTTTCTTAGTTATCCCAGAGGAAGCACCCATAAGCACTGGCATTTTCCTAGAGCTTCTGTTGCGAGGTAATATCTGACTGCTGCTGTAGCTCATAGGAGACACACAGCTTATTTTTGAAATGCAAACACACTTTGCAAAGTAACTGGGCTTCAATGCCTGGAGCAAAAAAGACAAATTTCTTTGGACAACAGTTTTCCCTGAGTGCACCTGCTGTAAGCTTAGGTTGATTTTCATAAGAGAAATAAATTTTCTAATTCACTTCAATGACATACAGAGTCTCTTTTTCAGGAAAATATTCCAGTAAAATAAAGCTGACCTACTTGTATACAAGAATGTGCAATTGCATGAGTATTTGTGCTGACATCATGAAAAATTTGAGAAAGTTAAGAGTTATCCGCATAGGAATTACAGGCAGTATTTTGCATTCATGGAACAGAGTGAATTCTTAGTAATGTGTGAATGAAATAATAATAAATATAACAGCAATCTCAAAGGCCTCCATCGTTTTATTAACATATTATAGAGAACACTGTCCTCAGATCAGTATCAATGAACAGAAAATATAACAGAGCAATTTCTCAGAACTGTCATCAGTGCGAGAGAGGGTATCAGAAATGACAACAGACACAGAACTTTTGTAGAACCTGTGTGAGGAAAAATAGTGGGAAGGTAAGAAGGACCCTTCAAGGTAACAGCCTTTGTCGAGACCCACAGTGCACCCATGTCATCATTACACGGTGCAGCAGAAGGGAACAGCATAGGGTGGTTTGCAAAATGCCCAGCACACACAATCTGCATCAACATCATATACATCACATTAATGATGTTGTCTTAAGATGAAACTCCTAATCACTTGTTTGTTCATGTGCAGATCATTTCAAACTAAGGGCCATGCATAAAATATGGGTCTTAGTTTATCAGCTCAATCTTTATTAAGATTCCACTGGGACAATTTATGTGAAGAAGTATTATTAAACACAAGTGAAGGATTTATACCCTGACCCCCTCGTAGTCTCCTCATGAACAGAGACAGAAAAATAAAATCCAAAATTCATGTGCATTTGTCAATACACTATGCCCAATAGTCAAGTTCAGTTCCGTTATGACACAGACTACCTTGACTTTACTACCTTTGGAAGTTCTCATTCTTTTGAATAACTTTGCTACATATTAATATGCAAGAACTGACCATCAAATCTGCAACTGGTGAAACTTTATTTTTAAAGAAAATTGTTATTAGGAAAAGTTTTTTCTGTATAGTCAAAGAAAAATCCTAATTAAACACCATCCTTTGAAGAGAACACATATAGCCAATATACACTATTAAATCTGCTTAGCAGGAAGCTTCAATTAGGCAGTGTCACCTTTTTTTCTATCTATCTGTAGATGAGGTGGTCCGTTCTCAAAAATTACACAGCTTTCGTGTGGAATGATGGGACAGAGTGTTGCAGGTCTCTTCAAAGAAGTCAGGTTATCAGAAAGGTATAAGTTAGCAGGAACATATACTGAATTTGAGAATTTATTGGAGAATTTGAGAATTTATGAAAAGCTACACCATTGCAAATTATTTGTCTCATGTATACACATTACAAAAGAGAAAATTTAGGTGCCTGGGGCAGGGGGGATGACTCTCTGACCATTCCTCAGAAAGAAAATTGCCTTCCTTTTTATTTCAGGCTTTATACTTTTTATGTACTGCTCCAGTCAGAATTTTTTCATTGAAACTAACAGGACAGTCATAGCATATTTTCCCAGAAGACAGGCTGTGAGTAACATTGCAGTTAAGTATAAAATCCAATGTCATTTAAAGTCTATCTTTCTGGATTAGCTGAGAAAAGACCTTCTTATATTTCCAAAATTCATCTGAAACAGGGGACTAGTTTGTTATTAGTACTCTTTGGCCTTTTGTCCCCTTTGTCCATTCCTGCATGTTAGCATAAATTAAAAAAAAAAAAAAAAAAAAAAAAAAAGCATAATTCTCTACTGTCTCTCACTGTAAAGTGATCTTTCGTAGCACACAAAACTAGTGAAAACTAATGCAAAAATCCTGCATACAGAAGATCTATTTTTCTTGCAGTGCCACTAAATGAAGGGTACTTGATTGTTGGCTGTACACCAATTCTGCATCTCTGTCTTTTTTTTTTTTTCAGTTTTACACTACAGCAGCACTATGAAACATTTTTACCACTCAGTATCAGATCGCTGGAGATCCACTAATTCACAATGAGTCATCAGGGAAAGACAGAGGCTCTGACAGCTATTTTGAAAAATCTTTGAATTTTTCCAGTATTCATCTTCCTCTTATTTAAGTATATTTGATTTAGGTATACATATGACAATTGTACAAAACAAACTGTCTCCTAAGATTTTCACTACAATTTCATAAGCTCACAAGCTCAAAGACCAAAAGTCACATATGTTCAGAAAGTCTACTCTTATTACCATTTGTTCCTTATTTACCCTCTCTATAGAGGATGGATGGAAATATGATTGGGGACAGAACTACTGCTACCAGGAGTGTAAGAGTCACTTGCATTACAATAGGGACAACAAGGGCTGCTTTTGTGATTCTTTTCCTCAGTCTTTTGGAAGAACCCTGCCAACAAGCAGGGCATTCCATCACATCTTTTCCATCAACCTTTCATGCCAAAGCAAAGTATTAAGAATGTTGATGTTATTGCAGCATGATATATTGATTATGTATTAAAAACAAAAGACGTTCTTTCACTTGCTTCAACTGTGACCTTCTGTGACCAACTGTGTCCTTCCATCTGCATGCTCTTATTTAGTCCAAGAAAGACTCTAATTACTCTTGTAGGGGAAGAAATTGGTTATAGAAGATTTTGTGGTATCCCTCAGCTTTCTTCCTCTGACAGATCATGGGTAAAGACAGGAGAACTAATGGCTGTCAGAAATGGAGAATCAAAATAAAACAATTTTAAAATGTATTTTTGGCAACCAGATTTTATTCTGTTTTTCAAAATATTCTATGAATATCCTATGAACAAGAGTCAAGTAGCATAGGAATTTCTTTTCTTTACAGAAGGATTCCTTTCCAAATGCTTAGCTGGCTCCATGATACATATTTAGTATGCTCACCTAGACTGATGCTGTGGTCTATCCTTACATCCAACAAGCTTGAAAAGTAATTTCTTTATTATGGCATACAACTATTTATAAGAAATATGTAAGCTTCCATAAAATATTTCAGCAGCCGGGACATTCATTACAAATAGGAATACAGAGTAAGTCTTAGTGAAGCAAGAAACTATATTTTGCTATAAGTAGTACCTTCATCACCACAGAACCGTCACAAGCCCTGGCAAAAAACAGAATTAGACTCTACTTGACACGGGTTAATTTGCAGAAAACTGAATGAAGCACGTTCTTATTCTGCAGTGTTCACAGACACATTGATTTCTTATCAATGTTAAAGGACATGAAAAGACAATAGGCAACTCCTGGATTTTTTTTATCTGCCAATCAAATGTCAGTCTGTTGGAACACAGACATCACTCCTTCACCTGAACAGTTTTCTTGAACACCAATAGGTTTAGTTAATTGCGATCAGCTGCTTTATATCTATACATACTTGGACTAAGAATGTGCCCTACGGGTCCATACGGCAGATATGAAACCTCTGGGAGCTGGCTGACAATATAAAGCTTTGAATTCTGTGATTGCTATAAGGAGTGCTGCACTGCAATGAAATGTTTGCAATAACTTGTTTTCCTGTAGCGACTAGATATGAACATGAAGCCCAACCATGGGGTTGATTTAATTTGCCTTAGGTCCGATGTGTGACTTTTAACATAATAGAAAAAAAGGGGCTTCTCTATTTCCAGTGACATTTGCTAAGTAATCATATTTTCTTTTGATAACTAGAGACATCCTCATTTAAAAATATGACTTAAGCTTAAAGGGTTAGAGATGCGTATTCCAAAAGCTGAATAGTTTATATGAGCAGTTATGTCAATGTGTGGCCAGTTCTATATTCGCCTCAGGAGGGTGTCCCAGAAGCAGGAGGGTGGACTTTCTCCAGAAGACAGGTGGTGGCCGAGCACACAGGCCATAGGCGCAGAGCTCAGAAACCCTGGGGGCCAGCAGAGATGCTCTGACGCGAGCCAGGACAGCCTCTCTCCGCAACAGATGGACATCCAGCGTGGAGCACAACAGCTGGGCCAGGAAAGGCCTGCAAAAGCAATGTCACCCAGGAAATGCAAAGAGGGGGTACTGTAATACAACTGCAAAAAAAAATCTGCACGCAGCATTGCTATTTCGACTTTACCTCATAACAGAGCAGACACAATCTTTTAAAAACGCCACCCATCAGTGAGGCAGTTCAGAATCGTTGGTATTCATGTCTGTGCACTGGAAGCCTCGCTTAAACTATACCGGCTCACAACAATATTCAGCTGTATTTCTGATTCTGCACTGTCTTCTGCATTGTTCCCGGGGAATAAACTTAATGGGAGAACGTAAATATTGCTGAGTCCCCAGCTCACTCTGAGCCAGATCCCTTCTACTTTCCACTCAGTCCAGAGCACAGAGAAAACTGCCATTTTATGCTCAGTAAACAAGTTGCAGGACCCTGAAATCAGCGGCGGGAGAGCCCATGCACATCAACAATCTTGAAGTTCACAGCTAATCTGTGGTGCAGCAGCTTTCACTGCCAACTGCCATGTTATTCTTCCCTCTCCATACTCCTTTCTATGTTATAAATACAGGAATCAGCAAAGGCAACAATGGCAATCCATATTGCACCTAGGACTGCTAGCAAACTGAATCTCTTAAGCTTTTTCATGGTAGTAATATAAATAATATTTATTCAGTGCCCCAGTTAGCTAAATGTGTTTTCAAATAGTAGCAAAACAAGGACAGTTTATCAATTCATCAAACTTACATTTAAGACTTAGTCAAATGTACCGTGAAGCAAAACAAAAACACTCATAATGAACACACAGGTTAATAAACCGAGCTCACATGGCCTTTCTCAGTTGAATGATCTCCTACTCAACAAGCCATTTGAATATAAGTGCACCTTTTATTAAGTAAAATTATTCATTATTGTTATTCAGCACATCTAGAAACAATGAGATTTGATCCCAAAGTAGAACACTTCTCATGCATGTGCTGTTCTTAATTAAAACATTAGGTTCTCACCTAGACTTTAGGAATCGATTACATAAATTTTAGAACTACCACAGTCATAAGATATGCTATAATAAAAAGAATCAGCTCTTTGCAAATTTATTCAAACTCATCCATATATAAAAGTAAAGAATAACATACCATAAACTCTAAAATAACCTGTAGGTCTACAAGTATTGGCAACGAGCAGATGCATACTACTATGAAGGAATAACTTTAGCAATGTTTTTTAAAATGACTAGATTCTTTTTTATAATTTTCAAAGTTATTAAGTTTATGGTCTGCCACCACCATAAAAACAAAAAAAAACAGAAACTAAACAAACCAGTTTATATGTCAGTCATAATTAGCAACCTCCTATTGCTTCTTACTACATAAGCAACACATAAATCAGAAATTCTTGAAGATTTTGCTCCAAGTACTAGCAGTAGTGTGACAACATCCTAATCATTGAGATCAAACAATGCAATAGTTGAAGGACGAAGACAGCCTCTGTTCCATGGGCTTTTTAGTCCAACTACTTAAAACTTTGAGATTTTTATGGGAGCATGATGAATAACTTTAGCTGTGGTTCTCACCACAATACAAGCCCCACAGTGAAGCTGTTGCAATTCAAAGAGGAAATTCCAAATGAAAAAAAGGTTTACCCCATGTGGAACTATGAGTTGTTCACCTGGAAGTAAAACATTACAGTCTTTGTATTGCTTTGGTTAGCCCTGATTTGTGATGCACAGAGAAGCCCCACACAAATCCTGCCCATAGGAGACAGAGGGGATCAGAGGGGATCCAGGCCTTCCAGTACCCTTCCTTGGGACTCTGCAGTATAAATACATAATTCTCATCCTTGCATACAGATGAGCAGCAGCTTTTGAACCACTTACTGTTTCACAGATGCCTACAGGCTGATGGAGAAGTTAGATTTTTTTTTTCATTTTACAAAGGTAGCATTTTTTAGCTTAGAATAGATACAAAAGTAAGCAGGCAAGGTTTAAAAGGGAGAAATGCAAACAGGGTGCAGCTGTATTCCTAATAACCTTCAATAAAATCATCTACTGGGATTTTCTCTGGCCTACAAATCCCTTTTGTGCAGAATATCATTATAAAGAGAAGCCTAATAATTGGCCAAATATTTTACTTATAGGCCTTTTCAAGAAAATGTTGCAGCTTCTCAGAGAAGCAAATAAAAAGACTGAGGTAGAGAAATTCACTGAGAGCAAACATTTTTCTGAATCCAATGTGCTATTTGGATGTTTGCTATGTTTCATTGACATCATGGTGTGGTAAGTCCTATCAAAAGTAGAGCTCTGAACAATAAATTATCTAAGTAAGCCTTTATGCCAGCAGTTTTCCGTTATATCAAACTAATATTATTAAAAAGTCATCCTACTAATAGCAATAACTGAACAATACATGACTGCTGGAACATAGTAATGAATAATAACAGAGCCTCCCAAGCATCTGAATTCTCTTTTTTCCAGTAATGTGCCTACATTATATGAATCTCTATTATATATGATAAAATAAATTGCAAAATCATAATTTTCATAACTGCTGATGATAAACTCACAAAGTCAATATACATTCCTGTTACCATATAACTTTCTAGTATAATCATCAGCTTCATTAAGCAGACCTAAACCACTCCATCCTACCATTCCATTCATAGCCCCAATAATTTTCAAGAGCAAAGGGTTTCCAGCCAAATCTCCCAGGAAAAAGAACTGTCAGATCCAATAAAATAATTAGTGGATTTATGTCACTTGCAATAAATTAGTCAGCTTTGTTAATAAACTGGGGAAAAAAATCACAGCAGAATTCATTATGAAATTCACTTCAATATTATTTCAAAATTTTACATTGCAAAAGGTTTTTTTTTTCTCTTTTTTTCTTCATAAGGTTTTGGAACTTTCAGGTTATTGAAAGTACAAGGACAGAAAGGCACAAGCCGTTGTGTCCTTCACACACACAGGGCTTGTGAAAACCTTGCACACACCAACTCCACGCACAGAATCAATGACGTCAGACGGTCTGTTTAGTCAAATACCTTCATCAGGGCACCGAGACCTTCCCACCCATACAAAGGCTGTTGGGTGCCCATTGGGCTTAACATTCCCATGCCATGAGGGCACTGAGGATGAGGAGCACACACCATGCGAAGCAGAACAAGGAGAGGGAGGTCAGTGTTCACAGAGATCAGCAGAAAGACGACCAACCCCATCTTTCACTCTGGACTGACAAAGACAGTCCTCCCCAGTTACAGTCCACTTACAGGCACCGCCATGCAGGAATTAACAGCTTTCCCAACACTGGCAGGCAGTGGCACTTGGTTTTCAGTCAGTGTCATGAATTTAGAGGTGGCAGGAAACTTTTTTTTGCCCCTAAAACACTTTGCAGACTCATAAGTGAACATGTCAAAACATTTGCGGTCTTTAACTGAATGGAATGAAAAGAAAATCAACAGGGTACAAAACACATATCAATGTAAACATGAAAGAGTACCTTTGTATGGAAAGTAGAAAGGAAACCCAAACTTAAATCTTCCATCTTCTTGTTTTGATGTCTGGGAAGAATCATACTGCAGAGCTAGGTATTGCACTAACAACTTGGATTATATTAGTCTGTTAGCATCTTGATATGCAGATTCAACACAATATTTCAGCTTGTGCCCACCCATTCTTCTCCTTGAGGCCACAGAGAGAACCAGAGCCCATAAAATCCATCCATTTATGCTAAATAAATCTGCAAGCATACACCATCACTAGTGGGTTTCTTAAAAATGCAAGCTTATTTACAGGGAATCACTGTCGATCCCATTTACTCTGTCAATGCCAGGGGAAGAAAATGGCCATAGGAAAGTGAAATAACAGCCTAAAGGATTTGCAGAAAAATTAGATATACCTTATGCAGAAAGAAATTGAGAGTCACCTGCTGTACAAGCTGTTCTTCATTCATAATGCTTAGATCTGTGCATTACCTGATATCCAGCATGAGAATCACAAACCGCTTGTAAGGACTCTGATGAAATATTCCACATCAGCAGTAGTAGGATCATGCCGACATGCATAATGGGCCCTAGGAGAAATGAAAAGAATCTTTCTTCACAGCACATAGGCTAAGTGCTTCCTCTTAAAAGTATCTGGTTTATGTCTCTAAATACATTCCAGTGCAATTATGGTTATGAATGCCTGAAAAACCCTTAGTTGTATCTGCAGGAGCAGCCAGTGTTATATAGTCAACTATCACGCAGAGCATCTACTTGAGTAAACACAAAAATGCACTCACACAAAGCATTTAATAGCTTCAAAAGTTTTCAAATAACTGAACCAATGTAACCACCAATTTAATGACCCTAAATTTGATTTTAAAGAAGAAAGATTGATAAATATCTTATCCAAACAGAAATCTGTCACATTAGGCGATATTTAGGCTCGTACAGCTGACTTCAGATCTGTCTTCCTCATGTTCAATGCATAAAAAACACAGTTCTCCTAGCTAATCTACCTAATCTACCCTAATTTTGGCAAAGGACTGACAATTCAGTACATAAATGTTCATGTTGTATTGTACTTTTCCTCTCCAGTCCATGCCAAGTTGATTGCAATTTAAGTTCATAATTAAAAGACTAAAAATTTATGTGTGGAGTTCTTCTAGCACATACCTGTTTTTACAATATCAGGTTATTTCTGCTAGAGTAGCAGCTGAAAATTTTCTTTGGAGTCACTATTCTGCCACACATGGTATGAAAAAAAAAAAACAGAAGACAATTCTTACTGCAAATATTTTGCATTAGAAAGATCATGTAAGACATAACAGATGCAAATCTCTTGGCTTTTCACTTGACTTTACATGGTTATTTGGAAGAATGTGCTTTTTTGTTATTTGGCAGCATCACAGAATGAAGGGAATCTTGCCTTCGAGATGAAATTCTAAAAAACATGGCATGTTTTTCAATTTATTTTGCCCATATATATTCTTCAAAATTTTTTAAAAAATTATCATCATACAGCCATTAGAAGAATCTCCTGAAACTAGATTAATAATCACCTGACTATTTGAATTGGAGTTTTTTCCTTCTGTTGTGGAAGGAATGGACAATAGCTGCTTTCCAGTGAAAGATTCTAGGATTGCCTGACAGCAGACAGGCTCAGTGAGCAAGTTATGCTTTTGGTCTAACTAAATCCTTTGTGCAAGGGGAAGAAATAAAACATATTAGCCAGTCCGTTTTTAAATACACACTGTCACAAATCTACACCCAGGTGTATCAAAGAGTACCTCAAAGCAGAATTGAAAGTGACATAATAAAGCTTTGAGAGGAAAGAGGAACATTATAACAGACTACACAAGCAATATTAACATCACTACTGCTGAAGTTCTACAGCCATTATGGAGATCTATGGATGTCAGTTCCTCAAGACCAAGAAAAAGACTAAAGATGAGATTAGTCAAGTGTAGGGAGAAATGGTGATTTATTTCAGAAGGGCAAAAATTATACTGGACATGCATATTCTTATGCCTAACAATGACTTTTTATTCAGCACACCTGCAAAAGTTTATGCAAGAAGCAGGGAGATATTTAAGATTTCATTTTTTATCTCAAAATAGAATAAACTGTGAATTTAGTTTGCGAGCTTGTTTTAGCTTTTTATTTTCTTATACTGGAAAAGAAAAGCATAATTGGGACCACTGCTCGAAAAAACTGCTAGATTGAATAATCTTTTATTTGGGAAGAATTTATGGTTAAGACAGCAATGATTCAAATTACACATAACATTCAACATTAATAGTCTTGTTGATTAATCATTAGACTATATTCTCTTTAATAATGGAAATTCATTATCATTTGGATCCTCTTTAAAAATTACACAGGCTAAAGCTCAACATTATTCAGTAATCTGTTTAGGAAAAATACTCCTTCCTGGCAAAAGTTAAAAGGCATTCATATAATACAGGACATTAGTCTCACTTAGTACAGCAAGCATTAGATGCTTTATTTTTGAAAAAAAAAACCTAACAGTTCCTGACTTTAGAGAGCTGCACATATTCTTATTTGTGATAGTTTTTTTTCTATTTCATATAATATTATTATACAAATGATTTCTTTATCTTTGATTTCTTATATCTTATTGCTCCCTGAATTTACACATAAAAAAATATATGTTGCATATATGCACTTAGTGTGTACATATGTGTTTATATATACATAAAATCTGCTAGGAGTCCAAAAACAATCCTAATAAAAACACAAATCACACAAAACAGTCACTACAGTCTGTATTTTCAAGCACAATGAGAAGAATTTCACTCAGATGGTCTTTCAATTCAAGTACTTCAATTCAAGCCACTTCAGGAAAGAATTCCTCATTAAACTCAGTATTTCTCAGAAGAACATTGGATTTCTAAATTCTTTGTTGAGAAATGAATGAAACAACTGTATGACAATTTCTGATTAAAATGGTGAAGCATCAAATGAAGCCCAGAGCCACCACAATCTGGCAGTGAAGGGGGCCTTGGAGGTGACAGACCCAAAAAAGGTTCTTCAGGCAGAGGACTTCCCAGATAACTTACTTTTCTGAGATAAATGAAAACAGCACGCTGGGCCCTTTTCTATCCTGCGCCTCTGTCACTCACTGTAGAACAGGAGCACAGTCTGAGGCAGTTCTGTAGACTGGAAAAGCTTTTCCTACCCAGAACTACTTCTGCATGGATAATCTTGTTAAAATTGAATTTCTACTAATGACTGTTCTCTACTTCTATCTGTTTTTATATCAGTTTTGTGAAGCACTTCTGAAAAATTAGCTTGTCTGGATTCCCCATCCACTTCTGTTTTTTTAACACCAAGCAAAATGTGCTCTTTACCATGGGATATTTTGAGACAAAGTCAGCTAGCTCCTTCCATCTGAAGTCACCTACACACAGCAAAAACAGCAACCAGTGATGATTCCACTATTTCCCGTTTCTCAGAAAAAAAAGAAAACTAAACTGCATTTAGCTTAATGATGCATCTCAAAAGAGTAGCTGTAAATCTTCTTTAAAGAAGTGGTCTCTTTTCACTTCAGATTTGTATATGCAGTTGAGAGAGCTGTGCTCCTAAAATGGATGTTAGAGCAAAAGAATTGCTGGTTAGAGACTATGGATGAAGTTCATAATCTTATCAAATTCCTCAGCCTTCTCCTATTCTACAACCTGGATCCTCTTCCAGAAGTACACACTGGACTCTACTGACCACAAAAAGAGTTTTGATCTGAGGTTCTTACATGCCTTCAGTTTTCCTCTTTTTCTTTGTTTTCCTCAACAAGTAACTGTCTGGGGAGTCTTTCGATAAATCAGAATATAAACAAAAGTTAGACCCAAACTGAGATGTGTGTTTCTTTTAAGAAAAATCAGAAAATGGCCCAAGATCTTACTCTCCACACAACAGATCAGTATGGGATGTTGTTTTTGTTTATTTGTTTTATCATTTCTCTTCTATGAACATCCACAATGGAAAAATGCATAATGCTTCTGTGTGTGGAAGAAAGCACAGAAAACCTGGCTCAGGTTTTGGTCTTTTCCTAGTAATCTGCTAGACAACCAACAGTGGACTATGAGCTATCCCTATAACGCAGTTATGCAAAGACAAGGAGGTGTGGAAGAAATGGCACACTAGAGAAAATTAATAATTTCTTCACTCTGACTCTCATTCAATCTTA
The DNA here is from genome assembly GCA_032275445.1 of Crypturellus soui. Lineage (NCBI taxonomy): Eukaryota > Metazoa > Chordata > Aves > Tinamiformes > Tinamidae > Crypturellus > Crypturellus soui. Next base: position 1,372,872 of record JAUBNY010000635.1, on the reverse strand, counting down.
TGCACCTAATAAGGGGGAAACAAAAACAAAAAAACAACTGCCCAACTCCACTCCCTTCCAAAAATGGTGTCTTGGAGCTTTTTTTTTTTAGATTAAGGCAGAAAGAAACAGCTACAGTTTCTGTCCAGAAAATGGCACTAACATTTATGGCCAAGAGTTCTGCATTCTAGTAGCAATGTAATTTTTTTCCTATCAAATTACTGCTGTCATGTTTGGTATCTTTCAGTGAAAAGATAGTTTTGCGAACCGGTGATATTTGAAAACAAGACAGCCTTATTAAGCATATCAATCATATTTTCAGTTCAGCTCAGTATTTCTGTCAACAGAAGTAGGTATATCTATGCCTGATCTTCTAACTCCCTGTTCGCATCAGAAAGAGCAAGTCATTTAACAAGGTTTCACTTATAACTGAATGACTTCATAACATAATACCACTGTGATAAAAGCATCTTCCATTTGAAAGATTCCTTTGGGTGCAGTTGCAAAGTTGCATCCATGGTCTCAGAAACTGAAAACTGATATTTAATACACAGAGCATCCGAACTCTACACTGAATATATTCCTCTTCAAGATTCCTATGGCACTTATTACTTTGCTGTTTGAAATGGCCGAAATTAAGCGCGTCAAAATCAGGCACAGTGAAGAGAACCCAGCACTATGTGAATGCAAAGTCAGGATAGGTTCTACCTCAAAAACTCCACAGTCTAAGGTACAGAGAATCAGAGCAGAAACAGGCAAGAAAATACTATGACAGGCTAAGACAGGAGAACACACAGTCAACAGATGAGCTGAAACTTCAACACAGTAGCAACTTCCCTGTTGCCACAACATTCACAAACACTTCAGTGAATGAGAGCATCTGAAGGATGACACAGAAACACAGTCGCAGATACTTAGGGAATGCCTCCCAAATATGAGAAAACATATGAGGCAGAGTGCAGCTGTTGTAAAGAAATACAGCTCATAAATCAGGAGAACTCCTATCAAGGTCTATTCAGAGGCAGGGCTCAATTTCTCAAAACTGATTAATAAAAGATAAGCAAGAAGAATATGAGTGCTTTGGAAGTGAAGATAACTCATTTGTGACTGACATTACAAAGAAGCACCTCATGCTGATAAAGAGAGAATGCCAATATGCTCAAAAATGATCTTTGTGCATTCTGCACAGCTGTGAAGAACTTTTCTGAAGGCCAGAGAAAAGGCTATTGCTGTAATCAAGTGGCAAGGAGATAAAGCCTGGATAAAGATTTCAAATGTGTGACTGGAAAGGAAAGCATTCTGCAGAAAAAAAAAAATGTTCAAGACTTGGATCCTGGTAGTCAGAACTTGAGGAAGGACAAAATAAAGATATCTCTAAAGAGGCAAATAAAAGGTGAGCTGAAAAGAGTGAAGTTATATTGTATTTCATCAATATAATATCTCAGTAATGCCCTGCATAGCATGCAGAAGCAGAAGACAATCTGAACAGGGAGTTAAAAGCAAAGCAGAAATGGAAAACCAGTTATCCCTGGTCCTGTTGCTGGCTGCCATTAAAAAGAGTTTGGCCCCATCTTCTTTACATTCTCCACTCAGGTATTTGTACATGTTCATCAGACCCCCTCTCAATCTTCTCCAGGCTATGCAGACGCAGCTCGCTTAGTCTTTCCTCATACAGTAAATGCTCCAGTCCCTTAATCATCCTTGTGGCTCAGAACTGCCCCCAGTACTCCAGGTATCACCAGAGCTGAGCAGAGGGGCAGGATCCCCTCCCTGGACCTGCTGGCAACGCTCCTCCTGATGCAGCCAGGAGCCCATTGGCCTTTTTGACCATGGGGGCGGGGCGCATTGCTGCCTCATGGTTAACCTGTTGTCAAGTGGAACTCCCAAATCTCTCTCCACAGAGCTGCTTTCCAGCAGGTCAACCCCTAATCTGTTCTGATGCCTGAGGTTATTCCTCCCCAGGTGCAGGACCCTGCACTTGTCCTTGTTGAAACTCATGAGCTTCCTGCCCAGCTCTCCAACCTGTCTGTATCCCTTTGAATGGCAGCACAGCCCTCTGGAGTGAGCCTTTGTTTTTTTTTTTTTTTTTTTTT
>JAUBNY010000635.1:1299854-1370700 GCA_032275445.1 Crypturellus soui | reverse complement strand
GTTATTCCTCCCCAGGTGCAGGACCCTGCACTTGTCCTTGTTGAACCTCAGGAGGTTCCTCTCTGCCCAACTCTCCACCCTGTCCAGGTCCCTCTGAATGGCAGTGCAGCCCTCGGGAGTGTCGGTCACTTCTGCCAGTTGGGTGTCATCTGCAAACTTGCTGAGGGTGCACTCTGTGCGCTCGTCCAAGTCCCTGATGAACGAGTTGAACAGCCCTGGGCCCAGTACTGACCCCTGGGGGACACCACTGGCCACAGGCCTCCAACAGACTCAGCCCCATTTATCACCACCCTCTGGGCTCTGCCAGGTCTCAATCTACCTCACCTATTGCATGCTTCATCATTTTTTTCATGTAAAAATTTTCCTATTATCTAAACTGTAATTCCCTAGCACAACTGTAGGCCATTTCCTCTTGTCAGTATCAGTAGTTATTTTGGAGAAGAGATCAACCTCCTTCACTACAACCTTCTTCAGCGCTGTTGGGCAGATGTATTAGGAGCGTAGAGGAAGGCTAGATTAGAGTGTTATGACAAAAGTGTGGGATCACATTCATTTGAAAAAAAGGATATGGGCAACAAGCTAGTTCTCGACAGATGCTAGTCAAGCTAAAAATTTTTTGCCCAATTAAAATTAGGTATGTACTTGTATACGCATTTATATACCTCTTGATAGTACTTTCACAAGTTTTTCTTCAGTAAACAGTATAATCAGCTATTCTTTCTAACTTCTTAGAGTTAAGGTGTATCTTTCACTGAATGAAAGTGTGTGGGCAGGAAGACAGAAAACTGAAGTCTTCTTTAAGGACTGTCAGTTGTTTGAAAAATAGAATAGCAAAATTTACTACATGATCTTAACTCCTAGACTTATCTCCTGCTCATATAAGAGTATTCCAGCTTCACAGACAGCATGTGTATCATTTCAAGAAAATAAAAAATGTTAGACAAAGGCAATCTATAATCAAAACCATAGAAAATTTGAAATGCCCACTCATTTTTATGCATAGCTCCTTATTTAAGAGCACCACTACTGCTGTGTCACATTTGTTTATAATATCTACAGAAAAATAATAATTTTCTAAGGCAAAGATGTAAATTTAAGACCACAATTTCTAACTGAATAGATAAGATAGACAGAGAGATAGGTGAATAAATAAATAAAGTATTCTTTAAGGTCATTTTTCATTCAACTCCTTCAGTGGGCAACACCGACTCAACGAAGTAACATGTTATAGAAATGTGAATTTTGCGGATGTTGTCGTGGGCTCAGTTGTTACACTGACTAAGTTTAACCATACAATTTTACATCCTGAACACTACTGGATAACTTCGTGTCTATATTCTCTATTCTGTAGTACACTTGTTAGAGTATAAATTTGCATTACAAAAACAAATTGAACATTTCATTCACAGCATCATTTCCTATATTTTATATCTAAAATAAAAGAGATCACTACTTATTTTCTGAGATTCACCCTTTCCATTTTCAAGGTATTTTCAGCTTTTCATTTGCGTCTGCAAAACGATGAGCCTTCTTACTGATGAAGAGTATAAGACTGACATCGATCCCCTACACTAGGCAGGTGCATTTCCAAAGAAAATCAAGACTCTAGTATACACAAGCAACCTGATCGCTGGCAGCCTGCAATTGTGGGTTAAATTCAGAGCCGTATTTTAACTTAGCAAGAAACTCAACCATTCTGCGAGGAAGAATGCTGGCAGGGTCTCCCAAAGGCTGACAGTCTTCCGCTGCATTTGCCACAGTCAAAACCAATGGATAGAGAAAGTTCAACCAACTGCATGGAAAACAATACTCCTGGCCCTTCTTTCTGAGGGTATTCCCATGGGCCAAGATACATGGACAAATAGGAGATCAAGATATACTTAAGAATATGGTAGGATTAGTTTGGACGTGCTCCAGTTTTGGCTAATCTGAGACCGCAACGAAAACACTCGGAGTTGCTACTGAAAGCCAGAGCACGTCTACTGACTTCAGGGCAGTGCCGCTGTTGGGTTTCTACAGGCCGGTGGCCGTGTTGTGAGCGAACCAGATTGGGTGAGAGAGCAGAGTAAGATTGCTGACCAAGTGACAAGGCCCCAGTGAATAGACAAAGGGACTGCTCATCTTCACTGAATGAACAAAAGGGACTGTTCAGGTCTAATGAAAGAACAATGAGACTGCTGAGCAACCAGTCGGATACACTTTAATACTCGAATGATACTTGTTGCAAACCATATAGTTAGTCTGCAGGTGCTGTTAGATAATAGTTGCGAGCTATGTTGCTAGTGTGCAGGTGCCATTACGTAATGATATGGATAAACATGCGCTATTCAGGCAATAAAGTGAGACTTGCTGTTCAACCATATTGGCTGCGTGTCTTGTCTCCATACCCCTCGGGGTAAACCCTCGGCATACAGCTACCTCATCCTGCCTTCTCCTTAACTCCTAATACATGCTTCAAGGCAGCAAAAGGCTCTTTTTGCTCTGCTTCCCTCATAAATCCCTGCCTGAGCATTATATATCCACTTATTTACAGGATATTTTGAGATATGAGTCAAACAAATCCAGAATATTAAAATAATGCTTTCCGTGATTGGAGGCCACAGTATTCAGAATCTAACCCTCACTTGAGTTTGAAAGTACATGAATCACAGTGTCTTAAAACAGCCAAGCAATGTAGAAACTGTTTTATCCACAGATATACTACCCAGACACCTCTAAAACTGGCAGAAGAACCTAGGTTAGGACAACAAGCCAGAAACATTATCACCCACACCAAACAGCAGGGACACATCCAGCAACAGTTAAAGATAATTATAAGACACGTAAGAAACAAGCACAGAAGGGAAAGAAAAAGACAGGCCATCTTCCCTTCCAATCTTACCAGTTACAATAGATTTTCCACAGAGCCTTGAAAAAACTCGTAAGCAGGAAGTGGCCTCAACATAGGAGGAAGAAGAGGAATTAATCAGTCTAGTGCTTTAGCAAAGACTTGTTAAGTCCCACCTATTGCATAATATTATCAGCTAAACAAATGTGAGTGTATATACAACTTGCCTACACAGATATACAATCAAATAACAGTAATAAAACAGAGATTAATGACTCCAAACAGATGGAAAATCCCTCCAGTAAATGCAGCAAAAATAATCTCCAAGAAGTCTATTACTGTCAATATCTAATTAACTTTGCATTATACACAAACTGAAGACTCAAGAGGGAATGTCAGTACAATTTGATCCAGTAACTGGGTTGTTAGCTTTTTGGGAAACAAATTAATAACTTTATAAAAGAAAGATTCTGTTAAAAAAGCATCAGAATGCACCCACTAATCATTGCAGAAATTTAATCTTATCCTATTAAATAAAGTCAAAATATTATTAAAATAAGGTCAAAAGCATAAAAAGTTTGAGAGTCCAAATATTAGTTTCCCTGTTTCCCAAGTATTGTTTCCCTGACCAATTTTGCTGGAGAAAAGTTTAGGACATATCATCCTACTTTTTACCTTTAAGCTTTGATTCCTCTTGCAAAATTGATTAAAACATTTCAGCAGTAATTTTCAGTTTTCAAACTCGTCTCTGCTCTTAAAGTGTTTTAGAAGTCTTGCAAACTTGTAATCAGAAAATGCTTGGAGAAAAACATCTATCTGTCTTTCTAAGCCAAGTGTTGTTTGCTCTCCACTGCTGATAAAACTGAATGGCAAAATAAGCAAATTTTGGAAGTTAGATGCTTTTCAGAGAGACTCATTTGTTGAACAGGAATAGCCCCTATTTTCTTCCTTTGGTCTATTTGTATATTTTAAAGCATAAACATAAAAACAGTGCTTATACTATTTAGGTTGTAATCAAGAAGTAATAATAGGATTATAAAACTAATTTTAGTTAACTGTGAACTAAAGATGAAAATAAAGCTGAAAGAAAAGCCAAAGGAGAAACAGACATTGCAAATGCTTCTTCACATCTTTAGTTTATCAACTGTGAATGGTCTTGCTGACTTCACAGTGGGCAAGTAAAACATGTGCATTTGCACAGTATGAATCCAGAATTGGAACTCATTGACTAAGTGGATAGAAATAAAGTTTTACAAAGTAGTGTACAAAAAAAAAAAAAAAAAAAACTTGAAAGTTGGTTTAATTCTAACTCACCTGCAAAGACTTGGATTAAAAAATACTTATTCCTCCCGTCTCTCCAAAGGTTTTAGTTACTGTAAGGTATTCAACCCTCTTTCTGAAAGCAGACAGCTTTACCAGCATGAACTTGTCAAGAAGGCATACAGTATTAAAAGCACTGACCCTTGCGCCAAAAAAATGCTTTTGGTTATTAGAAAAATATTTTTATTTATCATATAAACAAAATTTGAATACTCTCAGTGTTTTAGGTTTTTGCATGGTTATCACTTTTTATAGTCATTTTGAAGTTTAATGTAGCATTCATCGCCTTTCTCCATGGCTGGAGCCATAGACAGTACAGGTCACGTCCTGGTCTGGTAGGAGTCCTACCAGACCTCCACATGTTCAGGGAGACTTGAGGCAGGACACAATTGTTACATTATTCCAATTTAAAAGAAATGTGGTTCCAAAATTCAGAAAGTTTCTGAGGAATGTAGGTGGTATTTACCAAATTTCCTCCCAATCCTGTCTTTGTGATTAAACTCTGTGCATCATTCTATATGTTTAGGGTAATATACAGGGAAATGAGCAAAGTCCCTTTGTAAAGCAACTAAACTTAGCTATGCTAAAGGAAGATTTAATTTTCCTGTTAGAATTATTAATATTTTTGTGACATTCTCAGATATTTGACATCTAATAAGCTCATCTCTGGGAACCCCGTCACATTACTTTTGTTACTTTGCTGATGAGTGAAGCATAAATGCTATATACAAGAAAAGATTTGCTAATACTCCAGAGATAGGAAAGTACTTTGAATATTTAGAACATATCCAAGAAGATTCATGTATTAAGAGGTAGGAAACACCATGGGAAAAATGATGACCAAATGAGAAAAAGATTATATTGTCAAAAGGTAAATAAAAAAAAAAAGTGCATGACAAATATCTAAATGCATATTAGTTGTTCACACTCATTAGGAAAGAAGTCTGTATTGTGAACTTCTTTGTTTAGTGAACAATACAGACTGAAATCGCTGAATAGTAATTTTTTTAATACAAATTCCTTATACATTCATTCACCTAATGCTTATGTAGGGAAAGAGCTATCTTAAATACATAAAGCCCTGGCTCCTGCTGTGTATCAAGAGTAAAACAAGCTTCATAAAACTGCTTACTCTACAGTAGAGAGACTTGGAAACGTTTCATTCCAGCAAAGCACTGCTGCTTCAAGATTTCCTTTTGATCACAAGAAAGTTCTGAGCAAGAGAATTCACTTTTAAAAGGATTTACTAGCAATGCATATGAAAGAATAAGAACAAAAGATTGAGAAAAGAGCATTATGTCACTTTGATTTGGCTAACAAACATATTTTCCCAACAATATTTTGGTATTACTGTATCAGGATTTCTAAGCATGTCTGACACGCATATTTTCCTCCAATTCAAAGTTTCATGCATAATTTGCCAGAAATGTAGTAGTTTAGGGTCAATATGGTCACTTCATGGTAGAGAGAAGAACTTTTTGACCATATAAATATAAAGACAACACAGGATAAAGAAAAAGGTATCTGATCTTTTTTTCTTCTGATTATCTGTAGACTGAAGATTGAAGATCCTACCTTTCTAATGCTATAATTAAATTTATTAGGGCTGTTAAGTAAGAAAACTTAATTAATCTTCTTGATTTGATTTCAATGCTTTGTACAAAGATGTATACTGTATAAAATTTAGGACACTACAAAGTTATCTTTTCCTCTTGTTAAACACACTTCCATTTTTAATGGCAACAATAATTACTGGGTCCCCAGTTCTCTGGTTTATTTGATTTAAGTTTATATTAATGAGCACTGAATCTTAAATTGTGCCACATAACAAAGACCCAGATTCACTGCCAGTTCCAATTACCTTAACAGTGAAAACAAAACTGATCTTTTTCATCTTGAAAGACCAAGGAAATGGAGCAAAAAGAAGGCTAAAAGTGCAAAGCTTGCACTTGTTGCAAAACAAAACGGAGGGACAGGCATCATTGCTGCTGGGGAGGATCTCCCCAGTAGTTACCATCACAGAGCACCCTGATCCTTGCAGGATCTGCAGCCTGGGCTTTCCAGAGCATCACTGCAAACAGTTTGGGTTCTGGGTCCACCTCTTGTCATCCCCCACAGTTCACTGACTTTGGCAGATGCCTGCTTTGCGTAGATCTGGAATCAGCCCTGCTGATTGTGGAGTAATTATGTAAGGAAAGCAGTATAATCTCAAGGAAAGTGAGACCTTCTGCATGCACACCAGGATAGTTTTTTGAAACTAAACCCTTTAGCAGTGCTTTGAGGATGCAGCTCACCTCTAAAATATTCTGCCCTGACTACCATTAAAAACATGGTAAAATCAAGTTCCCAGCACTCACATGCACTGCTACCAAACTGTGCCCTCTATGAAGTGCTTTCTAAGTATTCAAGATGAGGACTTTAAAGGCCATTCATTTTGCTGATCTTGAGATTTCCTGAGGGGCATGTGGGATAGGTGTGGACAGGAAAGGTGAAAAAAAAAGTTAGGGAACACAATGAAACAGTCACTTCAAGCTGTTCACAAACCAAGGCAATGAAATAGTGGGGAAGAAAATATCCTGTGCGCATGCCAAATTCATCATATACGTGTTCCAACTCAGTAGCTTGCCTGTTCTACAGGCCATAAAGCCAGGACACCATTGAACATGCACTGCACAGCACTCAGGAGTGTGTGTCAGGTTCTCAGCATCAAAGCGTACACAGGACATTCACGCCTGCTGCTCACCCTAACTGGATTTTTTCAGTGAAGCCTTGCTTTTATGCAGGACTTCAAAAGCACACCCTTGAAGTGCTATGATTACCTTGTCTGCATGGTGTTATACTCTGACTCCTTTTCCTAATCCCTCTAAGGAAGGATTTTTTTTCCTCATGGTTGTAAAAAGGTAACAGCTTCACTGTGTAACTTTCTCACCATAGTCTGAATTCTCAACATATCCAAATCCTACTCAAAATACAAACATGTTATGCTTCCAGGTTTCACTCCATATGTTAATGGCTTGAACTCAATTTCATATCCTCTCTCCATTTTGACTCGCAGAACTGAACATTTCTTTCTCCATGCATTATGCCACATAAAGCCATCTGTTTGCTCTCAGGCATTCCAGACTCATTACTTGTGAATGACTCTCAGCAAAAATTGAGACAGAATGAAGAATAACAGAAGAAAACTGGAAAAAGTGTGGATGCTAAATGTGGTTAGATTTTGCAAATCAAAAACTTTTGATCTCTCCCAGGTTAACACCATGCACCTGATAAAATAATTTCAGATTACACATATATTATGTTTTTCAAATATTTTGTTAGACAGGCTGTAGCATTATTCCTCTCCACATAAAATAAAACATCCAGAGCAGTGTGAACTCAGATAGTGTTCTTACTTAAAACTGTGGCCTGCCTGCTTTGCTGAAGGTCTTCAAACACAGATTAAGTAAATCAGGAAAAGAAATGAAGCTGGCAGTGAACATACAGAGAATAAGGGTCATACCTGGCATCTGCAACAGAACTTCAATCTCAACAGTTATGCTCTAGGAAACAAGGACACAAATTGACATAATTCTTCTATCTCCACTGGCTTTCCGGTTCCCGAAGTTCTATGTCAGTGGGAGCTCCATGTATTTTAGGGTATTACTGCTGATGAATGCTGCTGAAACATAAGAACGAGATCTCTACTGCTTTCTACTGTTATGATACCAGAGCAATAGAGCAAAAGCAGTCACACAGTGAGAACACAAAAGGTTGGAAAAGTGATTTGGGGAATGACAATTTGAAGCTGAATCTTTTGAGTTCTGAAAAACTAAACTCTTTCAGTTTCTTAAGAAAAGATAAAGAAAAAAAGAGATACACTAAGTATATCTCTACATATGGTATTAACTCACATGACAAACCAACTCAGCAGATTCAAACATTTCTTGCAGCTTCAAATGTGGCATGCAACAACTTCAGATGGTAATTCCCCACACTACATTTCATAAGCAATTTTACATTGTTGCATAAAAGCTGTTAGGAAGCTGAAAATTCCCTTTTCACCTTTGCATTGACAGGATTTGTTTAGTTGTGTATACTAGGCAATCCTGACGAGAACACTAGTAATGCCAGCATTTTAATCTGCAACATGAGTAGTAACATGCTCTACATAGGGTAATTTCCAGGAAAAAAAAAATCTCTTAGAGTCCGTATCTGTTCACATTATTCAAACAGAAACTTTCATTCCCCCTTCAAAACAATGGGTATTGTAAGTAACATCATTTTGCACAAATTCTGTTAATTTGTATTAATTTGTAATGCAAAATAAAATCTAGAAAAAGAGAGACTGCAGGTTTCGAGATCACTTACCCTTTTTGGATTACCTTATTCTTGTAAATAAAAAAACAGAAAACAAAAAACAAAGCAAACAAACAAAAACCCCACAGTTTTTCGGATGGGATTCTAGTCAATGCCTCACTTCTTGCCTTAGTAAGTGAGTAATAATTATTGCAGCTCTGGGCATTTTCCCCTGGATCATGATTAACAGTTTTTTCAAAGTGCCAGGAAGCACCTTGATTTGGAAGGATTCATCACACACTTGCTGTTGCATTGGACAACATCTATCCCCAAGGATTTTGCAAAATTTACCTGCTGAATCCAGGATCCAGCCATTCTCCATTCACAACAGATACTGCTTATTCTGGGACAATGCTCATTGCTATACATATTTCATTTTGATAAAGTATTTCTGTAACATGCTTATTGGTAGAAATCATTTAAAAATGATCTGAAGTATTTTCTCTAGTGGTCAGTTTTTGATTCTGCTATTTAATTTTCTTGACCTCTGTTGATTACTTACTCTGAATACTATATCCTTTAAATTTTGTGAAATTTCCAAAATCACATGACCTCTACTCCTAGGACCACTATTTTACCATCAGAAGAACATATTTGGCTCAATAAATGTAGATTTACTTTCTCCTATTACCATCTCCAGCAGCATCTAGCAAATTTATGATTTGTTGTGTAGTTCGCATTTTTTCATGTAGAATGGCATTACTCATTACTGCAGAAACATCAAGAAGTTGCTTACACAAGAAAAAAAAGAGAGAAAAAAGAGAGAATAATTATATTGCTAGAGGAATATCATCACAGCTATCTATTCATGTGAACTCTCATCCCAAATTAAAAATATCTACATTAGTAATTACACGGTTAAAGGTAGACTAGTATAACTGCATAGTTAAAATATGCTGATGATTCCTCTTTAGTAACTTACTTGGGTCACCGCTAGTCATTGTCATTATTAACCGGAACAGACAGGCTAAAATAAGCTTAAGTCTTTGTACGTATTTACCATTATCATGTTCCTCCAGTAGTGAAGGACTACCCCATTACCCCAATAAATTATTTTTCACAGTTAACATACAACAGATGCTCATAAAACTGCAACAGCAGCAAGATGAATAGAATACATTCCTTTCTATTAAGAGTCTATCAGTGTCACTCTTAAAAAAGCACCTAAGTTACTTATTAGAAACAAAATACTTCTTATAGGCTGGCACAATACAAGCAAACTCTTACAAAGAACAGCAGAATCATTTCCAGGACTGTCAGAGAAGAATTGTCTGTCATTATAAATTAAATATAGTCTGCACTTACAGTGTGTTTGAGGGGCTCAGGGTTTACCTATTATATAACCTGGTCCAACTAAGAGACCATTGATCTCACTTTTTGGAGAGCTGAATTCAGTGCATGCTCCCCAGAGCTTCCTTTTTGTGGGAGAATGGTATGAGGAAGGCTCCATTTCCAGTTAAGGGCATGCTCAAGACCCGCACAAAGAGGGGAGGCACCAGGATGCTTCCAAGGGCTGTCTTTAAGGAGAAAGCTATTCAGCACACCATAAAATGTGAGACAAAGGCCTTTCCCAATGCTGTTGTGCTTGTTTTTGCTCAACAGGCTCTTGCTCAGGAAGAGTGAATCAGGAAGGATCGTAACGCAGCAGGCAGAGATGGACAGCTTCTGAAAAAATTTGCATTCTGATAGCCAATTTCCATTTCTGATCCATTTGCCTCTTCCTGGGGCATGCTCACTGAAGAAAAATAAACTCATGCAGAGCAGGAAAATCATCACACCATTTCAGCAGAGGCTATATGTATTTAAAAAAATGTATAGGGGAAGCCAATTTATTTCCATAGACATTCAAAAAATTCTAGAGCCTCTCCGAACCTAATCAAAACCAGTTTGTGATGAATCGTTGTGACAATTTACCTTCTCCTTGCACAGTCCAGGCCTGTATTCATTACTTGAAGATTTACGCTGGTGCTACAGCAGAATCCTACTAAATGTATAACCTTGTCACTCAAATAAATTTATTCATTTAGAATGTCTCTGTCCCCGACAGAGGATTGTTTCTAGGACTCTATTCCTTGAAATAGTTCTGCCTGGACATGTATCAAATGCTGTGTTCATCTAACATGTCTGTTTATTCAGCATGTTAATTTTTCCTAGTGTTTATTTCATGAGGAAAATAGGAATAAGGTACTCTTACAAAGCATAATTCATTTTTGAGAAGAGTCACCCTGAAGCCAAACAAAGTATATATGTGCCTTGCAAAGTGAACTGTAAGATTCTCTCTTAACAAGAACACCTTTACAGAAATAAGGGTCTTTACACTACACTATTGTAATAGCTTTCCGAAAAGGATTATCAGACACATGCAAATGTCTGAGTCATGTACTCTATGTCACTCACACATTAGTACACATATTTCCTTTCAGGAGTCTGTGCACCTGCTTTGACATTACTGCCAGAAACAATGTGATGCTTCCTTACATCTCTGGATTTAAAGTTTTAGATCAGGCAGGAGACACTGCTGAGATACAAGACAGATGTGGAGTACAAAGGAGGTTGTATTCACTCTCAAACTCAAAATTCAAAAGAACACACAAAGTGAAAATGTATCGGTATTACTGTTAAATAATTTTGTTAAAGCTGTCAAGTATAAGTAACTCAAAGCCTTGACTTACTTCCCATTATTCCCCTTGAGAAATGTTGTCTTTTGAGCATCTTACGTATCTTCCTAGGAATTCTTATAGCTATTTTAGACTAATGCTTAAAATATGTAGTAGCTACAATAGTTATTGCTACCCCTCTAACAATAAGCTAAAAATATACACCACTATATATATTTTTACAGTGTCACAATAATCTATTCTGTTTTGCACTTGTCTTTTCCACCATTTGGTAACATTTTTTTTTTTCTGGACTTTGGACTGATATTTTACAATTTCCTGTCCTCTATCAAGATCCTCTTTGGGAGTGCAATGAGGTACAAGTCTGTAGGAACACAAAACCTATCATCAGAAGACAGTGAAAGAGTCAGTGAGCCCTGAAGACAGCTGTTCATCCAGGAGGTACCCTAATTACTCAGAGAGTTTTTTGTCAATCATGTCTACTTGACGATATTTGACAGCAGGGTAAGCTACCTGGTCACTTTCGAAAAGAAGAATTTGAAAGACCACTGCAGCTAGTAACTCTTGTGTCCACTAAAATAAAATGTCGCTCTTCAATAGGGTCCTCAAATAGGCATCAAGTCAAACTGTATATATCAAGACAGATGAATAAGAAGAGAGGGCGAAAACGAGGATATCTGAAGAAACTGAACTAACAAGGAAAGCTTCAGATCACTTAAAAAGGGTAATGATTTTTGTCAGTCTTCAAAGATATTGAATACCACCTTCAGAACTGTAATTTTACATGCAGAACTGGATTACTGTGTCTTCTACATCTTGTTTATACTCAGCATTCTCACTGTAACAGGGATGTGTTTCATTTTGATGCCCAATTATTGAATCTGAGATCTGAGTTGCAATGAGTTGCATCTGATATTAACAGACTATAATAAACTTTATGATCTCTGTCTCTCAATTAACACTATCAAGTTGTATTCTGTCATTTTTATTACACTAGCAAATAAATACAATTTTCTGACACATAAATACTTGATTGTTTCATGTTACTACTCAATTATTAATTTTACCTTTCTTTTAAAGAGGATAATTTCTACCTGACAAATAGTTAATGTCAAAATCAGCAGAAAATTGTTTTCAAGCTTCTAGCACGAAGAGTACATTACATATAACTATGTAAAAATTAAGCAATTGAAAATATATAATCTTGTCCCACAACATTTTTTTCCTCCTTATCAAATCACTGATTAAGGGAAATGCAAAGCAGATTTTCTGTTAATGCCCCCGAAGAATTTTAACCTTACAAAACAGATTCAGGAAGTAAAATGGCAGAGTTATGCTGACAGATGTCCCAATCTCTTTCTACAGGAAGATAGGATAAATAGCAGGAAGAGGAAGCTCTCCAAAATACATCTGAATATTTATGCAAAGTGATAGGTGTCCTTAGTGCTCAAAATAAGTGCAGTAGACGGAAAAAACACTGGAAATCAGGAATTAGCCAAGTATAGAATATTTTGGTATCAGTAACTTTTGCAGTTTCATTATTCCACACACAATGTTTGAATGAAGAAAGCTCATAAACAAGAGGCAAAAGATCCATAAAAAACATTCACCTTGCTATTAGGAATGTCTTTCAGCTCCATTTGAACACTCTTCTAGCAGTTGGATTCTGCTCTCTTAAGAAAAACAAAATGCTTAGAGATGGATTCTTAGAGTTTTCCTAAAGCTATTTGTGCCAGGCACCTAAATACTTCTAAGTACACAGCCACATGTGTCCTAGGTGCCTTGGCAAAGAATAAAATAGCAGCTAGCCAGTGGATGTGTTTTTAATATTCCTGACAAGATTTCACATAAAGAGTAGGCACTATTTCCTCACCAAATAAGCTCAAAGTCATAGTTCAAAGTCAATATTACCCTTCTTTAGAAGAATACAGCAAGGTCTAAGATTTCAAGATTTCCTCCTATTTCTGTCCAAATACCAAAAGTAAAAATTGCCACATAATTCTTTACATTTTTCTGAGGCCTTCAAACATAAACCTGGGAAAGTATTTTCTATGAATCTAAGGTACACAGGTATCTTTGTTGTTACTCTCATATTAAATAAATAATGCATACTATATAATAATAAATAAATACATCATCATTGATGTTTTAAGACTGAGTTGAACATGACTGACATTTGGTTTTGGCCCTTGGCAAAGGGGGATCTCAATGAGCAAAAAAGCACACAAATGTTTTCACCATTAACAGCTCAAGAAGCAGAAGCATTCATGTACACACAGTAAACTCAATGACAAGGTATGAACAAAGAATCGAGGTTATGTTCATCAACATTTTGTTGTGAAGTGCTGGTGGATAAAGACTTAAAACATCTGTTTCAGTTCTGTGAAACTTAAAAGCCTTAAAAGGGAAGTAGAAATAACCTAACAATTATCTATACAATTTCTTGAAGGAAAGACAACAGTCATCACTTTCTGAGTTTGTATTTATCAATGTCTCCAAGAAGGAATTTAGCCCTTCCTGGAGAAGAGAAGGGCAACCCAACTGCCCCGTGCTCCAGCGAGAACTGGTTGCTCTAAAAAGAAATAACATTGCCATCCTTCAGCAGTCTTTCAGCTGACCACTGGCTGGCAAATAATCACATCCACAAACAGGGGGAAAAGATAATGTTGAGGAAGACAACAGAAGTGAGAGAGGCTCACGTCTTTGGTTATTAATAGCTAGGAAGACGCACACATTGTGATTCCTAACAAGATTTCAGGGGCCTCAAAAGTGGGGGGAAGGGGCACACCACAACCTAGAGGAAACAGTCCTTGAAAGTCAATTTGTCTGATTGTGGACCTGAGTTCTCCCTCCTATTAGACTTGAGGATTCCCTCCCTCCATTCTCTCCCTCCCTCTCTAGATGATTTGAGGATTCATTGCTGTTTCTCTTGTCCTATTATGGATTCTACTACATGACCCAGCCCATTATATTTTCATATTTATTGTGTATTTTGCTAAATTGTTGGTAAAACTTGGAATGCTGAAACAATATTTTGCCATCTGTTTATATATGCAGACCCAAGATAAAAGGAGCCTAGATGACAATATTTGGTCCAACTGTTGATCGTTGGATGCATTTGCACAGACATTACCAAACGCCTGACACCTTTCAAATCCTTACAAGGTATCTCTAGTTCTTACCATTCTTATGGTCTCTGAGGACAAGATTCTGAGCTCAGCTATTGATCTAGTCAGGTCCAATAAATCTCTGCAAAAGTTAGCAGGCTTTGGTAAAAGCGCTTAGTGGTCCTTGTTCAGATCACTTTGATGACCTCAGAAATTTCTGTCCTTGGCTAAAAAATAAAAATGACTACTTTCTTTCCTTTATCTAAGAAATTGACATAATGATTTGGCCCTTGAGCATCAAAATTACTTAATACAAACAAAAGAAAAGAGCTTAACTGATTCTCTACTTAATTTAAATAACGTAAAAATGGTTCTTAGGTATGTTGCCTTATAAAATTTAAAACAATAGTTTTAAATATAAATATAAAATTTAAAACAATAGTTACATGGAGGAAGTTTTTTAATCTATAAATTATTTTCCTCAAAAACATTAGCATAAAGAGAGTACGAAGAAATTAAAAACAAAAAGAGAATTAACAGCAAGAATTAGGAGAAAATCATGAAAGCACCCATATCAAAGAAATAAAGGTAAGGGAAAATAGCTTTTTGATAATTGATATGCTTGCTGAATTGCGTTAACTTATGATAATACTAGACAACAAGATAATATTGTATATCTTTAGATACAGACAAGTGGTTGGCATTCATTTCAGCACGTTCTCTGTTAACTGTATTATGAATGTCTAATTCCATGAAGAGAGATTTAGCACCATACATTATTTCTATTTGTATCATCCTTTTTTATATTTTTGAATATGCAGGTTACAAGCCATTTTCTCACCTTTCAAAACTGAAACATTAAGAGAATGCAAATACTAGTCTGAGATGGAAAACTGGTATCTTCTCCTACCAGAGAGTGAAATATCCATAGCTACAAGTCGCTACTGGCAATTACAATACCCAGCTCCTCACTACGGGAAGGCCTTGGGTTGAATGGACAGATATCTCTGGCCAGTACCGTTTTTAAGGTGTTTTTACTTACACTTAAGTCACACAGACAACTTAGTGGCAACTAAACTCCCTATTCTCTGTTACTGCCATCCAGACTCCTAAACAGTAAAACTTGGGCCAGAACAGGGAATTCGGTACATAAAATCTGCCTGACCTTTGTAGATACTTTGGAATGCAAGGTCACTTGAGATAACCTAATTATTTAGCGTAACCTTCCATAACATGTTTCACTATAACATCTTATAGCAAACCTGCACAGCGCTTTTAATAAAAGCAGAAAAGAGGAAGATCAAAAGGTGCTTGAGGCCCCTAGGAAGAGACAGTCAGAGGCAGAAGATGCTAAGTCCTCTGGAGGGAAAAAGGTTATTGAAATCTGCTTGGTATGCATATGTATTAGTGTTTAACGCTGCTGCACCCTCCTTTTCTTTTGTGAAACTCTGATTTTTTTTTGAGAAAGACAACTTCTTTACAGATCATTATGGTTTTTCATACAAGTTGTGTCCTCTTTTGAAGAAACAGAGTTTCTCTACAAAAAATACTAAAATAATAACTGCAATGATTCTGTTGATAGGTTAGTGGAACTCCTCTGTTACTAATAATAAATAGCTAGTATTTGCGCGTTATGAACACAACTGTGGTGATGTATGGGTAAGAAACAAACTTAGGTGTATCTTGTGGAAAGTTGTTTTCTCACTTAGTTTGAAGGACAACCAAAGATGTGCAAGGTACACATTATATTATGTGTGAGCCCATCATTGTTTCTAATAAATTATAGTACAGAATAATACCACCTAGTTGCTCTAGCATGCTGTTTTCAAATTGTTTGAAAGGCGTCAGAGCTATACATTAAAACTGACATGTTTTCATCACAAGGGACATGCTTGAAAAAAAGACCCCCTACTGCTTAGAATTCAAATCAAAAAGAGTGGCAAACACACACTGAAAGCTGAATTCATACTAGTCCTCAAGGTACTGGCTAGATATGCAGAAAGAGGGGGAGAACACCAGGTGTCCCAGGCACATTGCACACTGACTCCCTCCGATCGTATATCATCAGGAGGCACATACAGAACAAAACCATGCCCAGTACAGGATGATATGACAATGACTAAATGAATTACATTGACTCATCTGTAACATAAAACCTTTTAAATATCTCGTGTTATCCTGCAGACCATCTACTCATACTCATATATACAATGGAATATTTTAGGAATAAATATTTCAGCTAAAAAACACAATATTTTTTAACTGTCCTACTGTTAACATCAGTCCTGCACAACTGAAACTGTCTGCACAACAAATATTTGCCAGGACAAGTTCGCCGCAACAGTGAATCAGATTCCCTGCTCATTTCAGCAAAAGGGATCTGGCTTTGTGGCTAAGGATTCTTGCCTCTGTGTGGGAAACCGCAGCAGAGAGGATCAGAACAAAGAAGGCTCCGCTGAAGCCTTCCTCAGAGATGGAAGGTGAGAAATTCAGCCATAAACATTGCACTACCCTATTTCCTGGCATACCGAAGTAGGAAGTTTACTTACAGTAGAGGGAATTTACTTCCACTAGCAATGGAATTGCTCAGAACTACAATTTCTTTCTAAACATTCAATTTCTGGTATCAATGATAAACATGTACTGTAAATAAACTTCTTCCTGTGTCTGTACTGTAAATAAACTTCTTCCATGTGTCAAAAACTACTTTTGTACTGAAAGTGAACCAAAGTATCTTCAGAGATTTTACACAGATATTCTATAGGATATATAATGCCATAATTTTAAGGTAACTTTTTTGTAAAGAATATTATGAAATTTTACATAAGCTACTGTATATGTTTTCACTGTGTGTGCTCCTGTGCTCCTTGTACCACTGCAGAACAGAGCAATTTAACTTCCTGGGAGAGACCTTCAGGGTGGCTGAGTCAGCCTCCTGCTGTGCACAAGGCACACCACATCACGTATCTTTTCTTTTTAATAATCCAATTTACATTTGACATGCCTGCCCCACTGTATACCCTCACCCTATAGTAATTTCAGGACAGCTAAGACCATTCAGACTACCTTGCCCTCATCTGCAGGGCTGGAGGAATGTACATGGCTCTGCTGTCCTGCTGTTGCCTTGGATGTTCCCTACCATCATCACAGTCCAGGGAAGTGAGCTCGATCCCATCCTGTCCTGTGGAGCAATGGTTTAGGCTGTGAAAACGGAGGTATGAACAGAATTCACCACACAGAAAATCTTGTGCTGGTAACGAACACTCAGAAAACAGATGGGACTCAACAGGAGCTGAATGTTTAGGCTGGGGCTGCAAAGCCAGCCATTAAGTTGCGGGCGGCGGGGGGAAAGGTTTTTTTTTTTTTTTCTCCTTATTATAACTTCAGCAAGAGTTATAGAGCTAATTTCAGTTAAAATCACTGAACTCTTGAGTACGTTTTTAGTAACCTTTCAGTAAGTATCAACATTTCAACATTTAGAAAGTAAATATATCCAGAAAAAATACAGTATGTAAAATTCAAGTTATCACCATAAAGGTTGCACTCTTAGGAACCTCCTCAAAAACTAAGGGATTGAATCCTAATCCTTACACTGAATTAATCCCTAAAGTCCTAAGAATTTAGGTGATGCCAGCTACTACTTTGCATATCCTGCAGTCACTGGACAAGGTCATATTTCTACATTGGGCATGAGGAATCTGTCCTGCATTTCCTTGGGAGCTCAGGAAGAACCCTTCCCTACCCCTCCTACACGCCCCCACCAGCTGTAATTCCTCCTTGACCTCTTCAAACTCGCCTTTCTTTCCTGATTTTGAGTTAATTTAGAGGTGATCACCTGCTATGACTACATTGTTCCCTATTTTAAGTTAGCCATGGCAAGGGACTAAAACAAGTATGAGAACTTTTATTTTTTTAGTAATCTTTAAAGCAGATACTGCCCATTCTGTTGAGGTCAGAGGTGCCTTTGAACATCTTTTGTTTGACTGGAAGAGCAGGAATTTGCACCACTTACACCAATTTGCAAAATATGCTTTTTTTACTTTACCTTCCTTCTTGGTATTGTACAAGTGGTGTGGGATATTAGATGAGGAACATAGCTGCAGAAAATCCATGCTGATTTTCCCATGCCTAATTCACATAGAGCTGAGATGATTTCAGTTCTTCTCAGCTCAAATATAACAAATATAAACTGCAAATATTTGGAGGAGAGTAGGAGAGTGTTATTTTAAGAATTAAACAGAAAATCAATTGACTGATTGAAAGATTATGAGATATTCTTTCCATGTCCCCACCTTTTGCATTCATCTTGCTCTCCTCAGTAAGCAGAGAGGCATTTCTCGCTTACTGATTTCAGAAGCACCCAGGCATTAGCTCGTGAGCATTCATTTTCCACTGTCTGTTTGTCTGTAATAGACAATTAAAGAGTAATTTTAACTTTACTGTTGAATGCTTCCTTTTTTCGTCCGAAAAATATAGCTAATTCCTCCTTCATTGTTAAAGCTGTAGTCTTCATTTCTTTCAAGATCTGAGTATAGAATTGAAATGATTTATTTATTCTACTATAGAGTACTACTTCCACCAGATTTTTCTAGGGTTTCATTTTTTAGGTATTATTTCCCTACACAGCTGTGTTCATGCTGCCACTCAGTGGCAGCACAGAGATAAGTGTATCAGTAATGTCCATGTTTATGCTGTCCTCCAAAATCTCTTGGAATGACTCTTAAGGCAAATGAAATATCATGTGCCCATTTTCTGACTGCAGAGCAGTCACAGTGTCTGCTCATTCGACCCAGCTGCTATTTACATAAGGCATATACAAACAAAACACCCATGAAATCAATAGCATTACTGTAGACTTGCAGAAAATTGCTGATATACTTGACAACAGAACTTAGCTCTGCTTATTTCTTCCACGGCTTTTAAGGTAACGTTACTGCATACAATACACAGAACAACCTGTCAGTCTCCCTCCCAGGACCATGGGAGGCACTAGAATGCAAACTTTCTCTTTGCTTTGCTGACACAAATCCTCAGTTTTGCTCATGACTCTGTATTCTCCTGTTACAGGAAAGGTTGCACCAGGCAGCAGGTCAAAAGACACTTAGGCTTCCCACCTTCTCTGAGGCTTTTATAAATCTGTCAGGGCCAAATCAGCTCCAGCCACAGCAGCTCCTTTACTGCAGTAGAATATATAGACAGTCAAAGGAGGCAACAGAAAATGTTGGTCTCAAGCAGAGAGGCAGCTGGCAGGCTTCTGTAATTAAATTCCTGGCAGTTTTTGAATGTTTTTATAATTTTGGCTTGGTCAGCAGATATTTAAGTGTGTCAACTCCTAGAACTCACCGTTTATTCTTTTGAATGTCACCGCACATTGGCAGGTCACTGCTCCAAAGGTTTGCCATTTACAAATCTAATTCCTTAATTGTTTCAGAAGTATCAAATCACACATGACATCCAGTCTTCAGTGTTTTCAGATCTGTCTCCTCCCAAACACAGTCATGCTGGGACTGAACAGCTGGGAGGCCCCTGCTTCTGTCATAACTGGGCACAATCTCCTCCTCAGTACTTCAAAAATCACCCTTACTATCAAAACTTTTTTGTTGAAAAGAGAAACAAATGCTGTAAAATGAAGCAATTTAATTGAAAAGTCCCTTTTTCTTCCACAGCATTGCTTATCTCCAGCAAAATCCCTCTGTGACCTTGAATCTCTACACACTTATTTAATGAGAGATGCACCTGCCTTTCCCATTCATCCACAGTCCTGTGTTTCCTTAGTACTTCAGGTAACTACTGAACACTGCTTTTGATTTCTGTATTTGAGTGCAATATTATGTAGCTCTGTGTGCTTGGTGGTACATTTTATAGTGGGTTCAGAACAAGCATTCCATTATTCAAACATGATTTAAAAAACACAGTCCATATTCAGTCAGCCCTGCTTAAGGTAATTATTATCAGTTCATTGAAACAACAGTTAAATCAAGAACTTGGAAGACTTGGAAGAAAACCGAAGTCAGATTCTGTATAAAAACACGAAGCTCTAAAGGCAGAGGTCCTCAACATCAAGTCACTTAAATTCAGATACAGAAAGTTGATCACAAGCAAATGAGCAATAGCAAAGATCTCATCTTACGAGTTCCATCTCATCTTACGAGTTCCCTCATTTTCTATCTCCATTCATCTTTGGATATCTATTCCATTTCAGTGCACTCGAGTCATAACGAGACAACGATTTTGTTATCCCTTTAGCTGGGTGCCAGAAGATCTTCAAGAAACTGAATCTCTGCAATGGCCAGGTTAATGTATCGTGCAGCTCATCATTCCGTGGGATCACAAGGCTAAGTCTCAGCAGAAGATAGGTCTCAGCACTACAAGCTTTCTCCCGTAACAAGGTCAGTCAGGTAGCAACCTGGATTAAAATGGTTGGTATGAAAAAGCAAGTTGAACAGCACTAAAGTTTTTATATTTGTTCTCATACTTCCATATTACTGTTTGCAGGATGTCTTCATGGTCTATCACTATTTTGCACCTGCAGCAGTAGGAGGTCAGCTTTCTGCTCCAGCATTCATTCTCACATGCTAGGCTGAATCCTAAACTAATGTCAACTTTTCCACCATAAATGACAAATAAAAATGTGCTCCAACATTATGGCTTTGTAGTTCTTCCTTCAGAACAGAAGCCTGGAAGGCAAATGTCATTCCAAAGATGGGCCCCAGTTCATGATGAAGAAATCACAGTGAATCCAAGAAATTTATTGTCAGGCCTTCACAATTCAGTAGCAAAAATTTTTCAACAGCATGTGCCTTTAAGTGACATAATTCTATTTTGGTGTTAGGTATGTTTCTGGCTTATACCGTTCGTTCCTAAGGTGATAATTCCTGTGGACCATCATGAATAAATGTTAAATTATAGGAGAATTTAATGATCACTTCATCTTTGACATGAAACCTCACACATAATTCCCACCTCTGCGCCATACTGTGACAACTCATATGACTCCTTCTCTTATTGCTGCACCACAAGGAACCTGCTGTGCATACAATACATAGATCAACTGTTTGCCAAACAAAACTATGTTGTATAATACCTGAAATTAAGCAATGCACACTATCTACTGTTCTGTTCCCACAGATCTGGAGAAAAATTTTCAAGTTGCTCACTGTTGCACAGGAATGAGCATCCCCTGCTAATCAGAAAAAGCAGCCCATGTTGGGTAAAATACTCCTCCTCTTAATTCCTTCATTTATACTACTTAATAACCCTTGATATAGTACCCTTTGCATCCAAGCAAAATATTGGAATTATGCAAGTTGCTTCATTTGAAATATGGTTATTTTCTCCAAAACTGTCATTTTCCACGCATCTCCCTCTTAAATACTTGCCCCTTTTCTCACATTTGCTTGTGGTTCCGTATGGGGTCCTGGGAACATCTATCTATTTGCCAGCACCAATTGCTGTTATACAGAATGGAAATAGGGTAACGTCAGACTTTCTTTTGACATTTCAGAACAATAAGTTTCCATTTGCTGCACTGTATCCCTGAAAGCACAAGATTTCAAGGTCAGCAGAAATCCTGGCAGCACTGCCTACAGCAAGCACAAGGGAAGAAAAGTTACTCTTTTTTCCCTTGTCTGTCACAGACAAAATAACCATGGCCCAAGCTCTACTGGAGTAGGTGGCTATGTCAGACACATGGACAGAGCAGGACAGACCCTGCTCCACAAACACTCCCAAATCCCACTTCCAGCACACTTGCACAGGGACTGCATGCTCCCTCTTCTCAAGCTCTCTGCAAATAGGTAAACCAAGACAAAGATTGGTTGTTCAAAATATTACAAATCAAAATATGGTTTCTGTAGCTTCTGTAGCAATTTCTACATAATTTTGCTTCCTGTTCATCCTCTTCTACCAGATCAGTTTCTGAGATTTAAAACAGAAATTTCTGACAGACTGTTGCGTTTGTTGCAGGTCATTTGAAGCACTCTGCAGGCCTCTGTTTCTGCAACAGAATAAAATGCAACCAATCATAATCTAATTTTACCTAAAGGAATACTGATCTTTCCCCAGCAACTGATTTGCCATGACAATATATTCAAGTCCTGAATAAAATTAACCCTCTATCCATTACAGGTGATAAAAACTTAAGCTCTCCCTTGGGTTTGAAAAAAATCTTGTTGTGTGCGTGACAAAGCTCAAAGCATCTTCCAACATAAAGAATTTAATCAAAAATCCGCTTCCTGAAATTCGAAATTATACTACTTTAGATAATGCACAGGTGCACCAGTGTTGTTACTTCCAGATAAGGAGCAGACTCACTAAATGTGGTAGTTTGTAACATCAGAGAGCTTCACCTTTCTGAAAAGATATCACTCAAAATACAGAAAGTGGGAATAGGAAAAAAAAAAAAAAGGGGGGGGATTTTCACATGGCTTATTGCAGTTTAAATTTCAGGCATGGTGTTTCTCCCTTTCTAATGAAATGGCTCAATGAATCCCAAAAGGCTAATGTGTGAGTTTCAGGTGACTTTTTCACCGACAGCGATGCAAACTGAAATAAATGATGCAGAAGGTAAAGTAATTGGAATTCCTATCTAGAAGTTCACAGATCAGGGCTGGGATATTTATAATTCTAAGGACAGCATGTTATGGCTGTTCTTGGCATTTGACACAGGAAGAAGGTTAAGAAGGCTTAAGCACAGAATGTCAAATATGAAACAAGGTAAAAGCATACAGTGGGTAAAGTACAAGCTGTAAAGTCTTTTAACAGCTATTTTGTTACATGATCATTTAATTTTCATATCTGCTTACCTAGTTAGAAACAGTAACATTTTTATCTTTCAGCTGGGCAATTTATTGATATAACTGTTAATAACAATTATTTATGATTTGAGATTTTTTAGCAATTTCAGATACTTTTGTAGACAAGGATTATTTATGTTTTTTCTTTCCTATTGTCTGTATTTCAAAAATTAAGAAAATATCCAGATTTTACAAGGACTTAATCAGAAATTCGGTGTTCAATAAAAGCTTGCTACCAGTCTGCTTGTTTGACAAATGCCTTTACCATTTCTTATTTATAAGTAATTTAAACAGCTTAGAAGATGCAAGGACAACAGAGCACCAGTGTGACTTACTCATTTGTTTACTTGTGTCTTACTCTCCAAAGTGACTGTGAAGATGTAGTGTTTCTAATTATCAGGTCAAGACACAGGCAGCAGCAGTGTTTATGAAAGCTTCCTAGCAGAGGATGGGAGGCCAGGGGAACGCTGCAGAGCTTCGTGCAAATGAGGAGATCCGGAGCTGACGCTCGATAGTTCCACTTTCACAAGGTAATTAATGAGGACAGTAGATAGTTTTCAATACAACCTCTAATTGTAGTAGGCTAAACATAGTGGAGTGCTGTTGTGAAGATTAATTGGTTAATGTCTGTAAAAGGCCTTAAGCATGGAGTCATAAGAACGCTAAGTGACATTATTATTTTTATAGAAACGGGATGAGTCACATATTTTCATTTTTCTTTGCCATGGGTAGCTACAGAAGACCTGTTTTCTGTACAACAGTATGAATAGATGTGAGTTACAAGCTCAAAACTGTAACATGGTGAACAACTGCAGATGTAATTTTGTTTACAGCATAAAATTCTTGCCTGGAACTCAGTGCCACAGGACACTAAGATGAGGAATTAGATTTAAAAAAAAAATAGGTTAGATCTTTTTTTCCAAAGTAACTAGTATGCATTCCTTAAAATTATATGCACCAACTTAGAGACTACTTAAAAGAGAAACTCAGCATTTCTATATAAAACCAGATATTGACAAATATTTCAAAATGGGTCCCAGAAGCTCCAAAATCTCTTACTAATTTGAAAAATAAGCCTTTTACAGAAATAAAGACTTGTTGAATTGTTGTATCTATCTTAAAAAAAAAGAGTAAAAATCACTCTTTTTCAATCCATTGCTTCACAATATGACATCACTGACAGCTGTCTAGAGCCAAAACCAAACTTCCTTTTTAAGGAGACACTGCTGCAAAACAGGGGGAATTTCATTCCTTCTCTAGAGCCTTACGTGTGTGGGGTGTCAGACTGCGCATTGCACAGAGTTGGATTCTCCACCCATTTCTTGATCAGAGGAGCATGGCAGGAAGCCTAACTACTCTTAAGCTCAGCCTTCAAAAATGTACAGCAAGGGCTAGGTAATGTGATCCAGAATCCCTTCTTATTTTATAAGCTGAGTATTAGAGGAGGCATCACAGATATTGGAAATAGGCAGGAGAAACCCTCAGGCAACAGTGACCATAAACCTGTCACCCTAAAGCAGGGCTTCTGGTAGCACTTAGCTTACTGCTTTGTTTGGGGAATGATTAAATGCAGAAGAAGTCCTCCAAGGTCATCCAGGGTCTTCACACAAGAACCAGGACAGGGAGGGCCATCTTTGACAATTATTATTATTCTATCTAGTAGGGAAGCATATACATTTCTTTTTTAATCTAAAATTACTTTAAATTACCTGACTTTTTAACTTAACTATTATAATACCATTTTTAATATGTAATTTTCCAGCGGAAATGGCTGTTATTGAAAAGGCTTCTCTCCTGTTACATTCAAAATCTCTCTCATTAAAGAGAACTGTTACCATAGTTCTGAAAGTGCAATATAAAGCATTTCGAACCTGAGCAAGTAATCTAATATTTTCTGCTGTAGCAAGGCACTTGGAATCACACTTTCTTTGCTTCATATGTGACTTTATTAATGTTTCTAAACATGCTTGCTCTGCAGATGCCACAGGCAAAGCCTTTCAGTGAATTGGCTATTAAGTTACCTATACCTACACCATGAGAACAACATTTCTAAGGGACAGTTCTGCTCCATCTGGGCTATTGCCAGTAGCTGAGTTCAACTCTGTTTGGTAACACTGATCTGAGTTACTCAGGTCAGTAATTATATGCCACTAATAAAAGGTATAATGGAATCACATAAAAATATCCTTATGTCTAGATGAAACAGTGGCACAAACAAAGATACTTGAATTAGGAAAAGTGGGAAAGAAGAGAGTGAGAAAATGCATTAAGATATTGCTCTCCAATACATTGGGAAGTACAACACAGACTGCTCAGCAGATTTCACTTATAGGCACAGTTCTCCAAGTAACATGCTGGAAGACTCCAAGAAAGTCATTTCTTGGGCACACTGTGGTCATGGAGTTTAACTGCCCCAGAACATGCCCACAGCCGTAAACTCATCTTTTACAGACAATACCGGTTCCTGACGTGCCCATGCCATCACTGGGAACACCTAAGACAAAAGAGACTACCAAATCTGTTTGCAAGATCACTGGTTTCAGAGCATACAAAACCATTTTTAGGGACTATGTTCTATCAGACGTAAATGAGTTTGGACATTTCTATTTTTGAGTCAGAGGCAGAAAATAGCTTAGAACAGATAACAAAACTGAAAAGTATAAAACCACTTTGTTTTAGTACTTTTAAAATATAAAATAATTCAGACTAATTAAGAAGTGATTTAGATATAGGACATTAATTGGAGGACAGATATACGAAACAATTGTTAGCCTTTTAGCTGATGGGTGGATACGCCTCCAGCATAATGAACTGGAGTTCAAGTCTCCGCTGCTTTACTCAAAACCAGATTCTAAGTTTTCTAACACCTAGGCAAATATTCAACTTGCCAGCTTATAATGATGTTGGCACCCCTTTCTCTTCCTCTTTTGTGAAAGACTATGGAGTTCCCTCATGGCTGAAAGCCCAGCTTCATTAAAAAAAAAGAATAATTAGAAACCTAAGTAGGAACTGGAAGTCAAAATACTTTTTTTTTTGGATCGTGGCTCTCATTCTAGAGAGGTGCCCACAAGCACACTTTTTAAATCATTTTTATAAATAGACCATTTTAATTTTTTTTTAGATCAGCAGCTGACCTGAAAAAAAGCCAACAGTTATGCAGAATACTATGCCATAGTGTGAAAAAACTCTTAGAGAATTTAGTTTGATGTACAGAAAAGTGTTGCTGGCTCAGGACTTGACTTTTTAAATAATCCCATTCACACATTTTTAAAAGCATTCAGAACTTAATTTTTTAATTTTGGGGATTTTTTATAAGGAAGAAAGTTAGAATGATTTTGAATAATATATTTTCCTAATTAATCCTTTTCCTTAGGTTTGCTTTTCTAATAAAATTAAAGAACATCTATTTCAAAAATGAAAAAAAATAAACTTTAAAATTACCTTTAAAAAGTTTATTTTTGAAAGACAGACCAACTGAAATAACTGCTAAACTTTACATTAATTTTAGAATTTCAGACAATAGTAGTAGTAGTTAAATCCAAACTTTTTTAGTGCAAGATATTGTGTTGCAAAATTTAGTATGTCTTTTACTATGTTCTTCCTCCTCTCCTGCCCCATTCCAGATGATTTAAAGTTCCACTCTAACACTAAGGGAGAAATCTTTCTCTGGCAAGTTCTTTTATTTATTTCTTCATTTATTTTTAAACAAAATGGCAGGTACTTTTATTTTATGACATTGTAATGAATCCAAGAAATCCGGATGAAGTAGCAGAGTAGATGGGAAGACGTATATATACGCCATATCCATGTATCTGATATATACATCAACATACAGCCAGAAAACAAATCCATGTATTTGATTCTGGCTTCAGGAACCATCTGTAAAACCAATACCATTGAATTAAGAGTAAGTTTTCTTCCATTTTTCAGCTTTCTATCAGCTTTCTATCTTTTCAGCTTTTTGAGTCAAAGAGATTCACAAGCGGTATGTCACTTTGGGTATGAACTGTGAAGCACCCACACTTTTGCCACAGCCTAGGTTCCGGTTACACGCACCTTCACGCCTGCAAAGATGAATAGACAGCGCATGAACAATCATGGAAGCACACAAACCAAGAGGGCTAAATAAAGTGTTTATGCAGAATCTCAGGTAAAGAACGCAAGAAAACATGGCAGGCTCCAAAGCTTTACCCTGAATTAGGAGACATCTACAGTATATTCACAGGAACAAGAAATGGTTTTTCACTTGGGGTGCAAAAATACAGCTTCTGGTAGGGAAGAGCCCATATTGCTGGGCTCCCCTACACAGAGCAAGATGTACAGCAGGTGATCAATGTATAACAAAGAAATACAGGAAATATTAACGGTTTATATTTCACTTGCAGCTCGTTCACAATAGCTGAAGTTTTGGACTTCACAGATAGGACTGAGAAGGGATAAAGGAAGGGAAGTAAAGTCCAACCCAACTTGCTGTAGGCCTGATTATAAGTCCTAAGATGGCATGATTAATTGTACTGCATCAACATAAGAAGCCAAAAATAAAACACAGGACACAATCCAAACTACCTCTGCTGCTAAATTAATCTGTTTCTGCCAAATGGAAGTAGCCTATTTATCAAAATGAAACTTTAGCCTCATTTAATATAATAAAAAATGAACTTTCAATGAAATTTAATAAGATTTCAAAATGTATCATGTATCAGTACACTCTTCTGTTTTGAGATGGCAGTGTTTTTAAAAATCATTCTCTCTCAGGCAATTTGAGCTCTAACTGAATGACAAGCCACTGACGTAACCATTACTCTTCACAGACACCATGATGATTGGGCTTCCCTAGCTTTCCTTTATGTATCCCGTCTTGAGTGAAAAATAAAGCAAAATAATCTTATTGGTTCTAACTTTGTTGCATGGGGTTTGTTTTTTCCATTTGCCTGGTGCAAATCCAGTCTGTTGGTGCAGAGCATGCAGTTTAAAAAAAAAAAAAAACACTATCTTCAATATGTATTTACTTGACACTTTCTGAGAGGCCAGAAAGGAGATTTATGCTTCATCAGTTTCTATGGACACTTTGCAATTGCAACAGAACATGAACCTCACCTATTCCTTTATTCCTCTATTCCACAAAAGAGTTGAATTCACAATAAAAATTAGAACTGTTTTTATTGTCATACACAATTTTATCCTGGTTCTCATCACAAAAGATTCTTTTACCAAAGTTTGTCTGTGAAGTTCCCAGGCTTCTTACTACCAAAATAGGCACATACTGTCCAGCTTCACTCAAATATCCACTGTTCTGACTGTCCTACAGCGGCAGGAGAGAAGTGGGAGGAACCCCCAGATTCACTCCGCTCACCTACAAGGGAGCAGCACAAAGCCAAGCAGCAAAGTGTCCCAAGATTACTTGGCCTCCACTGCAGCTGCACTGCACAAGCAGAGCCTCTTAAGGAGTGTTTTGCTAGTTTTCCTCAAACCCCACAGGAACCCCAGAACCAAGCAGAGGTATTTTTCTGCTCTCTTATCTGGCTATAGTAATGGGGTATCAGGCTGACTTACCTGATGACTTTTTTAAAAACTGTTGTTTTAGGTCCATCTCCAAAGACTAAAGAAATGTCCTGCTACAGAAATATACAAGGTACATTCATTAGCACCCATCTGAAATCTGAAGCTACCCCGCAATTAACATTTACATCAGCTACTTGCCACAGTCTGTCTATGGGGAGGAAGAATAACAGGAATCACTGTGGATCCTCAGCATATCCAAGTACCCCTCTCATCCCCAGTGATTGCCTAGAACTACTTTCAGGCAATTTCACAATCTTATGTCTTTCCATTAACATCAGTGTGGGAGTTTCTACAGTGTCTTCAGGAGCTCCCACATCATCCATTTGATTTTTCAGCACTAGAAATTATTAATGAAATAGCAGCATGTACAGCTCAAAGTAAAGAGGAAGACAAAAATACTGAAGGGCAAATACAGCACAAGGGAAAGCCATGGACAATCAGCATTAAATTGAACTGCATGTTGATGTTTCTAGATGCATGAGAAAGGGCATTGAAAGTGATTGTTTTCTCAGGGTGGCTAAAGAACTGGAGGAAATTCCCATTACCGGTCATACACACAACTCATTTCTAAATAGATCATTCCAGATTGCTAACATCAGTGCAGTGATTTATCAATGGAGAAACCATTTTTTTGACTTCCATGTAAATGACAAACTACAACTGAGCAAAGTGTGGAATAAATCAATTCTTGATGACCAACTGATTTGCTTTGAGCAAGCGGAAATTTCTGCTTTCTGTTCCATGTAGAATGCAAGTTCTCTACAACCACGAGGGTTGTAGAGAACCCTCTGTAGAGAACCACTACCCTTCCTACCGGGTTGCGGTATTTGTGCTGCTGCAGGCAGCTGCTGCCATTATGGAATAATTTCATTGTAGACTCCTTGATGTAGTAACATCCAGGACCAGAGATACGGCAGGGCAGGGTCTTCTTCCTCTCATTTCCAAGAATGTCTGGACCAGCACTGCACAGGACAGTGCTCTCACGGCTTGCTTAGGTCACCTGGAACACTGGAAAGGTATGGCCATGTACCCATCGCTACTGCTGAAAAACATCAGATCTGAAAATCCTGCGAAGTTTCCACAACAGCAGGTTCAGAGCCAACATCAAGCTCCTCGCTGCATTCTGCACATTTGGCACAGGCCATCTAACCTAAAGCAACTTACTTACAAATGGGGATATTCTATCTTCCTCTCAGATATATGGCAAAGTGCTACATCTTTCTTGTAACAAGGGGCAAACTGTAAATAGAAATGCATTTTCTAACTCTCTTTCTCACTCTCTCTTGCCCTCAGTCACACGTTCCTACAAGACTTAGGTCCTGACTGCAAGCTCATTTCTACTCTTGAAATTTTACATCAAACGAATTTTCATGAGATCTCATGAGATTCACTAAAAAATTTCTATTGTCTTGAAATGTCATCAAGTATGATTTTAGCATCATAGAGTCTGACACAGCAAAATATTTTTGCATATACATACAGGAGATCAATACCTGGCCAAATTACAGATTTATAATTAATAAATTTAAATCAACACTAGGAACAGTATCTTGTCTTTCATATCCTTAGTGCATATCCCGGTGCAAAGTAACTGCGGTAAGCTCTAAACTCAGAAAAGTTAGCATAGAAAACAGCATGTCCTATTTAGTGAAAAACAGAAAATTATATTTTCTCCTTTCCATTTCCTGTATCTTGTATAACTATTCAGAAAGAGAACAAATAGTATATATCCACAAAAACTAAGCATTTTGCCAACTGCCCTAATTTGAAAGATACCTTATCCAACAAATAAAACAGTTGCTGATTGATACTGACTATTAAGTATGCTGTAGAACTCCACTATTATTCTCTTGAAGAGATGTTCAGAATTAACTTAAAAATATTCCTGTAACATGATCAGTGTAAAACACTGGTTTCAGACAAATTTAAATGTGTCTGAAATTTAAAGCAAGATCTTCATAAATGCAAATTAAATAGCATATATTATATACTTTGTGTCTTCTCAGATTCATATTACTACTTGCAATATTTTAATATTAACAATAGGTGTTGCAAAACACCTACTGTTTGTCTGATTTTTGTAATGATTATTCCTTTTGCACTGACATAAAAATTGCTTCTATGATATTATCAAAATGTGCAACATATATATTTCACTGAATTATTTTATTGACAATTATTCAGAGAATCCCAGACTGGTTGAGGCTGGAAGGGCCCTCTAGAGATCACCTAGGCCAACCCCCCAGCTCCAGCAGGGACACCCAGAGCACGGGGCACAGGGCGGCATCCAGGTGGGTTTGGAAGATCTCCAGAGAAGGAGACTCCACAGCCTCTCTGGGCAGCCTGTGCCAGGGCTCTGGCACCCTCACAGGAAAGAAGTTCTTCCTCCCCTGGAGACAAAACTTCCTGTGGTTCAATTTTTACCCATTACCTTTTGTGCTGTCACTGGCCACCACTGAGAAGAGTTTGACCCCATCCTCTTTTTATTCTCTCCTCAGGCATATGCACATTTCAATAAGATATAGTTACGCTATTATAAGTAACGTTATAAGATAAGTTATTGATAAGTTGATAAGATATAATTATTCCATGTAATTGAATGGCAGAAAACACTTTAGTAGTCTTAAGCAATAAATAAATAAATAATTCTTCCTTACAATATGTAAGGCAAGGAAAATGAGTTTTTAGGGGAAATTTGTCAATATGGTACTAATTCTGTTGTAGTTATGATGGCCTAAGGATATATATATATATACAAGTCAAGGTTTGCAAAAAGAGGTCTTACCTACATAAGGTGAAGCTGATAGAACTTAAAAAAAAAAAGAAAAAGTAAAAAGAAAAAGTAAAAGAAAAGCACCTGTAAGGGTGATGTTTGTCTATTAATGTTTTCTCTGGCCTTTATTTTATATTTGCACAGGCCTACTGGCTTCTTGAAGCCTTGCTATTTTTAGAATGAGCTATAGACAATTCATCTTAAGGAAGACAGACTTGTGAAGAAACACTACTGCAGATTATCAGTATGAAGAGGGAAGGGAAGAAAATGAATATTTATCTGTAACATGTTCAACTGTGAGCTCTGAAAATGCATGAGGAATTCAGAATTGAAACAATGTGTCCAAGTTGCCCAACTCAGCAGGTAATTAAATCAAGTTTGAGATGGTCAGATGGCTTCTGACAAGATTTCAAACCTTCCTCTGTTCTCCTCTGCATTGTTTATCCTGGGAAAAGAGATACAAAACACTGGTCACTAATGATAGCAGGAAAAAAAAAACAAGAGCTTTTCTCTTAAAAGTAATGAATGGGGCTCACAGGATATGGAGACCACTTTCCAGCCAAGTTTAAGGCCATTTACTGCTGTCCTCCAAAGTTATGAAGCTGACCTAACAAGTCTGTGACCATTTCAACCCCATTGCATACTCTGTTCTCCAGAATATAACTCAAGAACCAAACCACTTAGAGGAATTTGGACCCAAGCCTTTCAAGCAGACACAAATGGTCTTTGCTACATGGAGAAAAAAAAAAGCTTTCATTAAGTATAAGGATGCAGTACTGTCCTGTTGAGTATATAGAAAAAATAATTAAAAGGAGTAGTTAATTATGCTGTGCCTGTTTAGGGCTTCACAGTCACCATCTGTTCTGTTCTGGCTGTAGGATCATTACTGGGAATAAAACTCATGGCTTGCTGTTCCCAAACACCGCTGCCTACAGTGCGGATGAAGCTAAAATCTCCATTAGTGCCTCCCCTGTGACTGCGTTGGGCAGCAGAGCTGAGAAGAAGGGCCAGGTCCCCTCAGCTGTCTGCAGGGCCGAATGGCACCCAGCTGACCAGCCAAGCAAGGCAAGGAGCCTTAACAGAGAGAACTACACCTGCTGTCACCGCAGAGCCCCATTCCTCCGCAGCACCTCCCCAGGCAACAACCACAGCATCCCCGGCTTACGGCACTTTACACACAGCATGCTCTCCTCCGACCTGAGGAACAAACACACACAGACACGCCGCTTCCAGTTTCCCCCAGTGCAGAATTAAGGGACTGCCCCAGAGAAAGCTGCTAGTTATTTTCATTGCAGCTTAACTACTCCACGAGTGGAGAACAGGGCAAAAACTTTTTGCACGCTCGCCAGACAGAAGTATAGGACAAGCACTAGAGGAGCTTGTTAAAACGTTCCTTTTATTGTTCAATCTCTCATTTCTCGCTCAAGGTCACTAAGCCTTTCTATAATTACTAAACAAATATGAAAAACTGGCACCTTCTGGCACCAAAATATCATCTCCCTCCCTCCTCAGGAAGGCTCACCACCATCCTTTTACCTGTAAGAGCACTAAGTCATATTCCCATCTCCTAAAACAGCAATCTTGAACCATCTTTTTTCTCTCTGTTCGCAATAGCATAAACAAAGGTCAATTTCTCATTATTTAGCAACTACCAACCACAGATCCCAAATGCCAATCTATTAAATCTCTCAAGTTCCTCCGTAGGTGAGGATTTCTGCCAGTGTACCGAAAAAGTGTGTTGGGATTTTAAATTTCTAAGTAACGAGGCAGGAGAAGCCTCTGGAAGTCCCTAAGTCACCCAGGGAATCACACCCCTCTGGCTATAACAACACCCATCTTCATAAAACCTTTGTTGTTAAAAGACATAAGGATGAAAATTCCAAAGTGTACGTGACATGAAAGTAAACTAGGCTTCAAAACATTTGTCTGTATGAGGAATTCCCAGCCTCAGGGTTCCTAGTCAATGTACCATTTTGATTTTCAAATGGACTGTTTTACAGTGCATTACTGTAACACATTACAGCACTCCCTCCTTTTTGCATATCCATATAGAGTCAGCTAGTCTCTCTGTTAATGAGGAAATTCTTATTAATTTCTATAGCTTCTACGTCTTTGATACTGATCTTAATCTTTAGTGGGTAAAATGTAAAAAAAGATCACTAAGATCACTACATAGTAAAGCAATTAAATTTTGCTTCTATTTTAATGCCATATACAATGCCCAAAATAATTCAGTCACAAAAGTCTTGATCTTACAAGTGCTCATTATAGCTATTTCTTCACACCAACCAGTTTCCAGCTTAATATATGGCAATTCAAAAAAAAAAAAAAAAAAAGAGTGTGGACAACAATGTAACAACAAAATGCAGAGGTTTTTTTTTTTTTATCTTCCTAAAAAAGTTTGGCCTAAACTACATCCTGGTGATAGGTATTTTTCAGAGAGGACAGCTCATTCCTGAGCACTTGCAGACTTCACAAATAGTTTCTTTTATAGCCACTACTGGGGACAGAAACACTCTTGGGTTAATGTCGTTCACGTGCAAACACATGCAGTGATGGAGAATGGTGTTTGAAAAGCAGAACCATCACTGCTTCTGCAGACAAGTGCTGTCTCCGTTTTGCAGCTGCCCCAGCCATCGATGTAGGTGTACATATATCTCAGGAAAGCCCAGTCAATTATAACAACTTTTCCTTGTTTATACACTTATTATATTCACTTTTTAATGAAGTAGCATGCACTCTGCCACTACGGTTCCTCTTTTTGACGACTGAATAATTTATAATGTAAAAATTCAATCAAGAGTAATAACCAAAGAGTGCTTTGATGATGTTTAGCCAGCCACTTCAGATAAACATTTTGCCCTGAGGTCCTGCTGATTATGAGAACTGTAAGCCTAGGGGAAAATATCAAAACGAAGGGCTGCACTGGGGAGCCATGTGCTTGCTGAGCACAGCGAGGTACAGTTGGCAGGCACAGAGTCCCCCAGAAGATGTCATGGTTGCCAATAAAAATCGGAGCAGAGGCTTCAGGAGCACAAAGGAAGTAATTCAGCTGCAAAATGAGGAAATATCGCTTTTAACATTACAACCACTACCTCACTGGATGTTTTCTCTGAGGTTTGGTTTGAAAGCAGTGAAAACGATCACATCGCATAATTATTTTCACTGTATTCAAAAGCATCACCCAAAACTTCAGGCAGCCAAAAATGAAATCTTCTCTCTTTCTTAGGACTACTCAGTTTATATGGATTACAGGATCAAGTCAAAATAGCCTCCATTTCTGTTTGTTTTTCCAATACTAAAAACTATTCACCACAAAATTAGTATCTGACCATCTGAGAGTCAGTTTGACTTGAGTACGTATAACAGCTCAGTCCTGCTTTCCCTGACTACTAATGGATGTCTCAACTGTACAAGATAGACATGGTATGCAGTAAAAGCAAACTACAACCCAAATCTTTAACTTATTATTCCTCTTACCTACGTTGTTATTTCTTTAATATTTTACATGTTTCACAATAAAAATTATGATGCACAAAATTAAGCAGAAAAGTATTTTTGTCCAATTGTATTTTCTCCAATACAACTTACTATATTGGATATTCTCAAAGGCATAGGAGATTGGAAACTGCATTCTTTCAAATAGGTTTTCATTTAACTTTACTAAACTAGATTATTTTTCTAAGATTGGCAATAAAAATGAATTAACTCCCTCCTAACAGGTAGTATAGAAACCAAGAATTATCCTTGTAAATTACAGATAACTCTGACATTTTCTCTATCATTAGGAGACAAATTTGGGATATATGTCTCAGTTTATGCCAATGAACATTTTCAAGACTAAATCATCTTATCATGAGAAAATAGTAACAGGTGCTCAGTTACCTGCTCAGTTACCTCAGCACCCTGCGGTCAGATTGCACAAAGTTGGATTCAAATTCTGGATAGGGCAAATTTTCTATCTGTGACCAAGATCCCAGCTGCAGCAAAAATCCTAACAAGCACAGTGAAGTTGTGGGGAGTGGAGAGTGAGTAAATGCATTTGAAAAAAGATTGCAAATTGTATAGGCAATAAGAATTGTCTGCCAGGAAACAGTGAGAGACAGTGCTGCTAGGTGACTCCATGACTATTTACATTATCTGATGGAGCCCCAAATTCCCTTAGCTGTAGAGATTATAGCCCGCTATGATCCCAGTACTGCAGGTTTTGGCTGCCATAGAGAGCTAAAGTCTGTTCTGCAAGCTTTTCCTCAATTTGTGCATCTAAGATAGAGATAGAATACCCATAGCTAATTAGTTACTCATTAAACAGAGATTCTGTGCTGTCACTATAGCATGTGGCTAAAAGCAAGACCTCACTGTCAGCAAAATCTAAATTCCCAAAACTGCTGAAGTTGACACAGCAAAGATGCTTCAAAATATTACTGTCCTCTTTGACTAAGCCAGGCTCACTCCAAGAAGGTACTGCCATCACCTATCCTGATACCCTTGGAGCTTTCCCTTGCTTTCACAGGTATATGGTTCATGTTTTAAGACTTTCAGCCTTACAGGGATTGGGGTACATGATTTGTAAATTAAGTTGGTCACCTAAATTTAACTACTTTTATTTGGATTTATCAGACAGCAGATGAGCTAAGCACGCAAATGAAATTATTCAAGTTATAGAAATGGGGGCACAACATATAAAGAACAAGCAAAAAATAAAATAAAATTGGAGAGTAAGACTTTGATTTTGATTAGTGGAATTTTGCAAGGAATGCAAGGCATGTTCAGATTAACTGGTGCTCATTTGTTTCACACACACATTCACACCTAGCGTCTCAATTCCGCTGCCCTCTCTAAGAGAGTTGAATTTTGCTGCCTACATATGAACACATTTAACATGTAACGTAACAGATTTTAATAGCCAGACAAATGTAGCCAGACAAATGTACCTATTGTCAATCTTCTACAAATATTGGTAGTTTTGATATAATTCCTGTTAGGTACCAAATGAAAAGGTTTTCACTTTGGGTAAATAATTGTTAGCAGACAGAATGGGGACAAAAGATGACACAGGATCACTGCAGTAGCGCAGGCAGGAGGAGCAATGAGCTATTCACAACCTCCAATGCTAGAATGACAGGAGGCATCTGATTTCACCACAAAAGACCAAACATGCTCTTCTATAATAAAACTCCTCTTTCACAGATCCTTTTCTGCTTTATATATCCTGCAGGCTGTTTGCATTAGTCACAATGAAAGGCATGCTTCGGGAGGAAAATGCCACAAGTCATTCTCTCTGTCACACAGTTCCACAAATAAGTCATCTTCTGAAAAACAGATTCTATTACTTTTTTATCCTTCAGTGCTGAGAAAAATACACTTGAATGAACTAGCAAGCACATGGCATTTCTATAATCCAGGAAACAAGCAATCTACAGCCATTTTTCTTTCTTTCTTCCTTTCTTCTCTCCCCTCTCTACTTTATGTCTTCATTAGTATGCAAAGCAAGTCAAAGGAAGGAATTTCTTGCTCTCTTGCTCACTAGCTAGAGGGCTATTCCTTTCCTGTGCTATTTATAGATTTGCTTTCAACTGCAGTGGGGAACTCACCATTTGCTGTTCAGCATTTTATGCTCAGCTAGCCTCCTGGGGATACAGTATTTTCATAAATTCTATGAATGGCACCAAGGTTGCCTCTCGCATTCCATCTGCCTTTCCATTTAGCAAACAAAATCCTTTCCTATTGCCATTGTCTAAGTTAAAACAATAACTTCACTAATTTCATAACAGAAGTACACAGGAGACAAACTAGCTTGTTTCTGCAGACACTTTTTAAATTTTTTTTAATAACAGTGCCTATTACGGTCTTGCAGTTTTACTACTACTCTGAAATAAAGCAGGTATATGTTAAGGAATGAAATATCTGATTTATTCATTAAAAGAGATGACTCATTTGATATGATATCATCACCTTGTGAACTACCCCAAGGCATAACATCACCATGCAGAAAAAGATATGTATTTTTGGTACCAATGCAATGATCATTTCTAAGATGCAGCTGCTTATTTGCAGCTGCTGCAGTAAATACCAAGCACAGTATGCTGCATTTTTTTTGAAAAAAAAATCAATTCTCATTTGCCTGTCTTTCCTCCGCATCCACAGCTGTTCTGTCCCGCTTCAACAGCAGAGGGTCCTGAGCTGAGCAGCCAGAGGTCCAGGGTGACCAAGGTGAAGGCCAAGGTGAAGGCAGGATGAAATGCTGTGTTCCAGTAGAACAGTAGCCACAAGAAGATGGATGAAGAGTAAAAATGCACAGGAAACATTGCATACCCGCACAAAATGCATAGCAAATACTGCATATCCCACCCTAAGGGTGTCCATATTTAAAAGGAACTAATGTTAATGCAGCATTAGAGGAAGCCTTCAGGTTGATGCAGGAACAACAGTTTAGAGCCATGCAGTATGCCACATAATAGCATGGGGAAATGGGCTTTTATGTTTTCAGCAGGTACTGGCTCTGTGGCATCAATCTCTCACAATTTTGCCATTGAAAATATTTGCACTCCCAGCTCCATTTTAAAAAGTGTTTGGATACATTCTCTTGCTATTGTAATTTGATTAAAATGTTTCCTTACCTATCTGCCCAGAGGAAAATACTAGAAATGGGGACACAGGTGTTCACTTCACAGACTATTAGAAAATAAATTAAATATTATTTGCCTGGAGGCTTGGGATTTTAAGAAATTGATTCATATAAAAGGTATTCCATAGTTCTAATTAACAACTAGGACCTAGAAACACATCACTTAATTTGTAAAAATACTTACATACTAATTAATATAGATTGAATCAACAAATACCAATTTACAATACTGTCTGCAGTGCATTGGTCATGATTAAGCACTGGAAAAGTCTGCCCAGAGAAATACTGCAATGGTCTTCCTTGAGATACTCAAAACTTGACCAAACAACACATTGCACAAACCAATATGACTTTAAAGCTAGATCTACTTTGAACAGTAGATCAGACTACAAGACCACCTCTAACCTAAATTTTTCTATGTATTTCAATAACATTTAGACAATATTATATTTATGTGCAAATACAAACTAAAAAAAAAATCCTCAAATAACAGGATTGTTTCCAGAAGAAGCAGAAGTATCTTTTTGATACCTTTGGACATGCACTGAAAAACACACAGAGGAGCTTATGTTAATTAAAACAGAGCATTACCTACACCGCCATGTTAAGATTAGACAGCATCATCCCACCAGCAAGATATACCAATTACACTACTTTACACAGTTCTAGCATGACTATTTTAGGGAAAATAAGGCCTGAGTATTTTGGCTTTTTCTTACCTAGTCTTGCCTCTGAAATCCATAGTGTTCAATATGAGCAATTTGAATGATAAATGACATTTTCACAGATGCTTCCATATTTAATTGCCAAGTGCAATTTAGAATTGTTATAATTAAATTATATACCGTAAAACAAACAACTAAAAATCTGCACAAGTTTCATCAAGAGAGAAAAAAATGGACTATTTAAATCATTTTTTCTCATGTTCTAGTTATGAGCGTGATACTCAAAACTTTTTATTTATGTCCAGTGACTGGAATCTAAAGCACTGATATTGTTAAGTTTTCATTATTGGCTTCCCTCATCCATTCCCTCATTCATTCACCCAAAAGAGCCAGCCCAATGTTTCTAAGCAGTGTGGGACAACTGCCTGGGGCCCTTGCTGCCCTTCTTCAGTGCTACTGCTCTCTTTTCAAGCCACCTCATTGAGGCAACTTCAGCCACATGCTGGAAGCCTCTGCAAGCAGGATATAAAGAGCTTTACAGGAGGTTACTTGGCTGAAACACACAAACAGCAGGTTTTGATGAGGTAGGAGGGCACATGTGTGTAGGCTCAGCACCCCAGGAAGGCCCCTGAGGCAGCACCGGCCAGGGCAGATGGGCCAGAGCCAGGAGGAAAGTGAGGATAGCACTGACAGGGCAGAGTTACTGCTGCACGGTCGCAGAGGATGGGAGCAGGGGTGCTGCCAGTGGCTGTTGCTCCTGCAATGTAACTACACATATTTCCATCCATTACCATCTGACAGCTATCACATAGGCTTTTCAAGCCAAGGAAAGCATTAAATCACGAGAATTTTGTTGTTACTATCTAGCTTCTGCCCTACCCAGCTGCCTGTTTCTCCTTCCCCAGAGTCCAATGACACCACCAAAGCACAGCAAGGTGATACCCTGAACACTCTGCTTCTATTAGGACTAATACACTCACAAAAATATTAATTGTACTTTCTCTTACCACACATGCACTCCTGGACAAACATTTGCCCATTGTAGTATTTTTATAGGATAAGCACGAATGCAGTCGACTATATCAGTAGGAAAATTTGTGCACTGCCTTATTTTTTTTAAATAAAACTATAATGTTTGCTATGTTCCACATTCTCATATAGGGAAATCACTTTAATGAACAATTTCACAAAACACAGAAAGGCTCTTACATTCCACTTTCAAAAAAATATAGGCAACAATTAATAACACCATTCTGACAAGCAAAATATTACTTCCCACCTCAAAATAAAAAATAATTTTGTCACATGGATCACCAGGACAATATTATCCTGCTGAAACAGACATTGATTGGGAAAAGGCACATCCCGTCAATACAGAAAAGCATAGCAAGTGATAGAAAGTAGTAATAACCACATCTCTGTGCAGAGTGCTGCAAAGGAAGCTGTCCTGCCAGGTGCTGTTCAACCATTTTCCGCTTCCTCCTGTGTCACATCAGGCTGGTGAAGGCAGAGCAGCATTTTCTCCTTGCAGCACGCCCAAAGGGGGGGCACAATCCCAAGTTTTACAATCACTTTTTAACTACATTTGAAAGCAGGTTTAAAACTGGTGACAGGATCTGCATATCCTCATATTAGAAAATACTGCTAACTAAAGAAATGCCATGGGTAAGTCATCACTGGAATCATGTGTTTCCCTTCGCTATACTTCTCCTACACATGAAAGCCTTTTTTGTTTATACAGAACAAAAGGCAACTTACCTGATTAGTGCACAGAAGAAACTAATAAATATTCTGTTACAGAAACTGGAAGCAATTAACTTTAAACTTGCTTCACCAGTACACCATTTCTTTTCTCCTACACAGCCATATCTCTGCTGCTTGATGAGATGAGATGAGATGAGACACAGAAGAACTTTAAAATCCACTGTGCTCTTTGGCCTATGCTCACTTCTCTTGTAAATATGCTGTTATGGTAATTATCAGCCTGTAAAACTAAATGGCATAGAGAAGGGAAGACCTAGGCATACACCGGTGTAGGGACCTCTACAGGGCTGCAAACACTTAAGAAATGATAAATGAAGAAGATGGCAAAGATAAAACAAGGGGGCTAAGAGAACCCTGTCTGTCTGTGGGACATACTGAGAAAGCACCCAAAAGAGTACAGCACCTAGTGTGTTCCTAGAGGAACCTAGAGGCTAGAGGCCTCTAGAGGCCTAGAGGCCTAGAGGCTTCCACAAACAATGCAGTGAGCTTCTGTAGAAGACTGGGATCCAAGGAATATATTTCAGTTTGTATTTCAAGACGGCACCAGCTAAAAAGAGACAAGGAAGGTAAGCTAAGTTTCAATTAAAAAAAAATAAAGAAGAGGATCAAGTTACTTGGAACCATCTAGACAGTGAAGAGTTACTCAGCATTGGTTTGTCAAGAATAAATCACGTTCAACCATAATCTTTTTCAAACACAGAAAAACAGACCTTGTAGGCAGAAGAAAACAGTATATTTTAACTTGATATTATATATATTGACTTTACTAAGGCTTTTGATACTATTATAAATGACTTTCTCATAAGTAAGCATAAAAAACAAGGTGTAGAGAAAAAAAGGAAAGACACAAACTTATTGAAAAATTGTACTCCAAGACTGTATTCCCAATCATCCAAGCTGGAATCTGCTGAAGGACAAAACTGAAAATCAAAACGACCTTGGACAACTGGGGAAATGGCCTTAGAGACTGAGACATAATACAAAGAGATAAATGCCAAATTTTCAATGTAGGCAGGGATAACCAGTTATACATCTACAGGAAACACAAGTTCAGCTCCGCAGAAACAAATCCCCAAAAGCTGAGTACCAGTTAAAATATGTGATATTGAATTTGGGGAGGTATAAACAGTGCAAAATCTGCAGGACACCAGAAACAGTCCTTTTGCCCCACTCAGATCTGTCAAGGACTCTGTTAAGAGAGAAGCAAGGAACAACAGGAGTGATATAAATCTAGCAAATACGGCCCTTGAGAAAGATCCAGTGAACTGGGTTTGCTTAGTTGGACAGAAATAGATTGAGGACATGCTGTTAACTGACAATTAGTTGTCCAATTATCAGTATAATTATGACAATTAGTTTACAATAACTAAAGAGTTATTGAACGTTTCTGCAAGTATATAATATTCTCAAGCACAAAAGGGCTCACGAGGCATCTGGGGTTTTCTTTTGGAGCCAGGTGGTAATAGGAGCAACACGAGATAAATTATCTCAAACATT
The DNA here is from genome assembly GCA_032275445.1 of Crypturellus soui. Taxonomy (NCBI): domain Eukaryota; kingdom Metazoa; phylum Chordata; class Aves; order Tinamiformes; family Tinamidae; genus Crypturellus; species Crypturellus soui. The sequence goes on along the minus strand of JAUBNY010000635.1, from coordinate 1,328,806 downwards.
ACAGAAATGTGATTTGTTTTTTAATGCAATTTTTTGTTCAAAACTGGAATGACGATAGTAAATATCTGCAGATGTGGGTAGATTATATATTTAACTCTGTTAATGAGTTTCAGAGTTAAAAAAAAATACATTGGCTGGGGATACCAAGCAAGGAGGAGAGGGAGAGATCTGCCACAATTCTTTCTGTGTCTTTTTTTTTCGAGCTGCACTGTTAACAGCGTATGTCCTAAAACAACCTTCACGCTGCACTGAATGAATTTGCTGTAATACTTCAAAAAAGATACAAATAAAATTTAAGTTCTCACAGAGGAAAAAATTCTGTAAACATCCCCTTTTGTAATGAAGGCTTATTTTAAAGAGTGCAACTCTAGCAAAAGAAAACTGCTTTCAGACTTACAGTTTAATTAGAGATGGTGAAATAGCGCAAAGAAAATTAACTTTGGTATAGAAAACACAAGCATCCTGATTTATACATAGCATAGCAACACTAATACTCTTATAAAATCAGTCTGGCTTATGTGTTCATTAATTTAGTTTGCTCTTTCAATCTTCATTGTATGGAGAAAGCAAAAAAAACCCTAAATTTCCTCTGTACAGAATATACAGCAAGTATGTGAAGCTGGTAGATCTTCTGCTGACCAAAAACCTATCTATTGAACAATAATTAAAGCAATATTTTCTTGAGGGTGTAATTTCTGCAGTCATTTTTCGACATTAAGCTGAGCAGCTACCAAATAAACTGAAATGAAAAGACTTAGGGGAGTGAGCCAAGCTCAGAATATATTCATCTTTCTGTTCATTTCCTCTCTACTTCTCCTCCTTAGACTTCTATACTACACCAAAAGGAGGTTGTAGCAGATTTTAATCACACAGATAATAAGTAGAATATCTAATCTGAACTTTATCATATCATGAGAGGATTGTTGGGATTGGATCCCTACTTTCTAACCAGTTCCCTCATTATCAGTATAAAAAAATTAAAACCAGGTGGTTTCCAAATGTTAGACAGCATTTGTTTTTATTATGTTTCATGCTTTCTTATGTAATGATCTATAATCATATCACTGTCTTCAATTAATTAACTAAGCTATATACTTCCTCTGAGATGGGTATTTATGGGAGTCACTCCATAGGAGCTTGGAAAAAAAAAATTCTCATTTGGAGTATGACATCAATGATATACACCACATCTGCTCAGGAAGAAATTAAAAATGGGTATTTCAGCCCTCTGAAACTGAATAGCTATGGCAATGGGCAAGGATTTTGACCAAATCACTATAATCAACCCTCCTTTGCATAATATGCTGCTGGAACATTGTTAGAAATTCAGTACAAGGTCAAGAGCAAAATTACCCTGACTCAAAGGGAGCCAGGACTTAATTCCAACTGCTACAACTGATCCAAAGAATTATCTTCTCCCTGAACATCCAGTTTCTGTTTGTTTTTCAAGGTTTGCTTCATGAGCCAATGGAATTAGCACAAAACCAGGTAACTGAGAATAACCGCTTCTAAGGCAGTCCTCTCTTAAAGGTTTGCAGGGAATTAACTGTAACAAAAGATCATTTAAAATAAAGGGTAGAAATAAAAATGACCCAACACTCACAAAAGCAATGAACTACCTTTAAATACGATTAGGCATGTAAAGTGTTACAGAGACAAAATACAAATCATAGAAACACAAAATATTCTTACATGTCTTTGCTCTCACCAGAAAGAGAAAAAAAGTTTGATACTACTATGAAGGGGGTTAGTCTGCGGAAGACCTGTAAGGAAGTTCTTTTTTTAAGAAAAGCTCATGAGAAAGTTTTTAAAGTTTGTTTTGTTTTGTTTTTTAAAAAAAGCCAAACACACAAATTCACAGAACCTTGATACTTCATTTCACACACAACCCCAGGAGCCATGCAGAAAAGACAGAAGTTCATTTTAATTCAAATTCCAATTTGTTTCCACCAGTTTGAGAGAACCTGAGCAGATCCCTTCCTAGCACTTCAGTTCCGACTACAGAAAAATAATATATTAGTTTCAGTTTCCTCTGTTAAGCTAATTATGCCTATAGCCGGTCAAACAGGACAGATAGCAAGACAACGTATGTTGCTCAAAAGTATGTGAATGACACCAAAGCCACACACTGAGGACTCCAAAGAAGCACAGGACCAGAAGCAGGTGGATTTGTCCAACTCTCCCTTGTTTGTTGCTGGAACAACAAAAAAAAAAAACAGAACCCCAAGGAAATGGCCATCACCTGCTTTGAAATATGCTCTGAGAAGGCTCATTTTTCATATATACTCACAAAGCAAATCCTTTAGGTTTTGGAAAGCACGCTGCACAGAGTGGCATTTAGAAAACTCTGCGTGGAGAATATTCTCATGCATCAAACTGGAGATAGATTACAGTTGGAAAGCATCATTAAACTGCAGAAGTGTTTATTTACTCTACATCCAACCCATTAGACAGGCCTCTCATTGTGTCCTGTACCTGCGAATGTTAGTATGCTTTTGACCTGAGCCTCCTTTTGCATTAACACTATTTTGTCTAGGGATCACAGGTGTAGTAGGCATTTGCCAGGCATCAGAAAAGAAAACAGCAAGCCCCAACTGCCTGAATATCTTTGGCATTTCCACCTGTCCAGAGAAACTCCCAGTTATGCAAAGCTGTGCACTAGGTCCCATGCTACTCTTGAAGCATACCAAGACAGACTACCCTTAAAGCTCCTCTACATCCTCGCCAGAACTAAACTCATCCTTGGATAGCTCTGGAAGGGAACAAGTATGCAAAGACAGTGTCCTTGCACTGCCGCATATTGTTCTTTCTGTCTTCAGCAAAGAAGATGCCCGTCATATGTAGAAGATAATAACTTTTTGAAGTCATCTCATAATTTTTACAATAATTTTTTAACTTTATAACTTTTGACAGTGGCTACTTATGTTCACTGCTTTTCTCTAAGCCTAACCCCAAATAAAAGTTAGGCTACCTAAATTGAAGGCATCCATCCTAATAAATAAAAAGTAATCGATTTTCTGTCAGATGGGTAAAGAGGTATTCCAGTCTCACATCTCCTTTGCAGGGTACGTGTAGGCGCACCTTCTCCCTGTCAGATATCTAAGGTCAAAATTTCATTACATCAGAGTTCTGACTCCTATCTGATTCTAGTGAAAACAAGGATCGTTCATCGTACATATCGTTCACACTTTTTGAGACATAAGCCTGCTGTCACTACAGAAATAGAGGAAACACCACAGCAGTAACTAAGAGGTTATGCCAATACTTCTTCTATTCCCATGAAAAGGTCCCAGAGAAGCTCTGATGCCTACCAGCTAAGTTTCCAACTTTCCTCAGCACAGAAGGTCTTTAAAAGGATCCTCCATTCAAACTACTACCAGGTGATCTTTCTGAACCCTCATACCACCAGAGCTCAAGGCACTGGCATCAACAGTGTCATGTAAATACACATACCAGTATGCACACATGGTGTATCTACCCCTAGACCATGTAACAATATCCCTTAAATAATCCTGTTTACTCGACCTTTACAAGAACAATGCAAGAAATAAATGCTTTCTTTAAAGTTCCCACATGTATCAAGAGACTTCTTACTCTTAACCACCATTATCATAATTATTATTCAATTACAGTAGCATATAAAGCAATTCAACTAAGAATCAGATTACCGAGTTTCAGGTATTAAACAGGTAATAAATTTGCAACAGATTAGAAAGCAAGTGAGTAATGAATGAAGTAAAGATATAAGCTTGTATTGAACAGTGAGGATAAAAAACAAAGGAATTAAAGACTAAAAATATCAGAAACCTTAGTCTGCTTTTCACTTGGTTTATATTATGTGGGTAATATGCAGACATAAGAGAAAGGCAGTGTTTAAGGAGAGTTTTAAAGATTTTTTTAGAAGATTTCTCTGATTTTTTTAAGCATTCCAGTTGCTTCAGTGAAGGTCAGACAAGACTAAAAAAAGTCATTTCTAATAAAACATGAAGGGAAACAGGGGCTGAGTGGTAAATGGAATTAAAGGAGAATATTATTGTATCTAGTATGATGAGAAAAGCAAACAAACAAATCTAAAAAAAAACTTTCAAAGGATTTTGAAAAAACATAGGAAGAGATGAAAATATTAAGAATCTGTTTCCCTATGGTGTCTTCCACCTTCTTGGAATCATGATTCAGAAGATGTTAAGTTGGTAGGCAAAATAAGCCTTGATCACTACTTGTATTTCAATTTACAGACACATTAAATAAGGTGACTTGTAACCTGGAAACTGCACTGTGGGCATATATATATTTTTTGGAAGTTTCATTAAAGAAATGTCTTTTTAAGGTGATTATGCATGCACACCACATACAGAGCGAGAAACTATGTTTTATTTTTTTAAACCATTTTTATTCTGACACAATGCAGGTCTTAAAATTCAGTTTGTTCTCTTAGACTCAAGGAGATCAAGATGTGAAGTTTTGTATAAAAAAACTGCTGTGTAGACATCTGAAACACAAGAGAACTTTTGCATCTACACAAAAGCACAAGAATAAATAGCAGATCTACTTCCAACTCTTTTGCTACTGCAAGCAAAGCCAGATTTAAGGGTGTGTGAAGTACACAGACATCTACCACAGACAATAAAGCAAATTTGCAAATGGTAAGTGTAAAAAATTTCACATAAGTATTTACTTCTTGCTAAAACTGCCAAACTGGCAGATTGCTTAATGTAATATATCTGATGCTTTATCACGGGGTTGGGAATCCAACTGAAAAAAAAATCTGCTCTATTAAAGCAGAATGTCACAGGTTTGATTGTTAAAGTGATGCTAGTACAAGAAAAGGTTTCTGAAAGATATCTGCATTTAAACTGGCCTGTCCATACTAAACTTTATATACTAGCTTTATCATTTCATATACAATGATAAAGAAGTCATTCAGGAGAAAACATAAATACTGCCTAGCTCTTACACTGGTGATCAACACAGGGCTGAATTTCAGCTTTGGAATATATTCCAAGAAATAAGTCCACTGACACAATCAACACTGGAAAGCACCTATTTTAAGGAAATGTTAGACGGTATTTGTGGAACAGAGATATTGATTTTGTACAGTACAAGTATATTATCAGAAAGCTATTGTCAACAATTCCACTAATATAGGCAGAGAATAGAGAGAAGAGCTCAACCAAAATACTAATATATAGTTAAAATATGTAATACTAAGACTTCGCTGTCAGTAGCTCAATAGTCTTTAACAATTCTTTTTCTAAAACTAAAAAAAAATGCCAGGTCTCATTTCTCTTTTACAGTGAACATTCAAAACATTTCGGCTTCCGTCCTCTGAACTCCTGACTGAGCATCTATCTTCACTTTGCAGAAACAAGCAGCCTTGATCCTGTTACCACCTTCTATTTCTTCCCCTTATCACTTTTGGAAGTAAGAGAAGCACTAAAGACACAGTAGAAGGAAGCTGGACATTCTACAATAATATTTTAAAAAGGCTTAAAAATCAGCAATAGGCAGGAAAAGACAGGGAAGGTCTGACAGATCAGCAGCAGAGTGGAGAAAGATGGGGCACTGGGGTCTCTGTGCTTCTGTTAATAATCACTGTGCACGTGAACCAGAAGTATTTTGAGTCCAACTGTGAATCCAGATACATGAGTGTCATCTCACTGTTCTACTAATCAGAGGGCCCTCTGTCCTCCAAGACAACGTGGACATTCCTAAGAATGTTTACACCCAGTTTTCCTTCACAGCTAAGACTTCTGGCAAACTTCCAAGACACCTGAATATTAATAAAGAAGGCAATTTAAATTAGCTGTGTTTGGTTCAAGTCCATCAGTAATTCAATGCCAGCACAATTCTACTTAAGAGATGTTAAACAATGCAATTGCTAGGTATAGAAAACTTTCAATCCAGAGCAGTGTCAGATAAAATCGCTACAAAGCAATTTTATGCGTGAGTAGGTTTATGCAGCAGTTTACACTTTAATTTCATTTGCAAAATGGATCAGTTTTTAAAGAATTTCACAGATAATGCATGTTATATGTGATTTTTGCAAAATGGAGAAAAGTGTAACATTGTACTTAAAAGTAGCTCAGACCTTTGTCCTTTTAAATAACAGCAATCAGAGGCAACTATAAGTAAAGCTTGCTAAATAATTTCTGTATAATCCATTGGTTGTTTATGCATCCTGGAAAAAAGGCTTCTTTGGCATGTGGACTAGAGAGGTTAATATGGGGAAATCATCATGTCTATACTAGAAACTTACTTTTGTTTCCCCTATTATATTTCTAAGAAATCCGAGTACATAAGGGGTACAATGTGAATAAAGGCATTACATGGTGACAAAAAACACTTTTTCTCTTCAAAGTAACCTTTCAGCTTCTGAGCAATGTTAGCTCAAGCCAATAAAACCCTGCTCCTTAGCATTAAAGGAACAGCTATTCCACAAGCAGGAATATATCCTGCAGGGACGTTGCTGTTGGGCTTATTTCCTATTCTAGCTATTCCTTTAGCATCTCTCTCAGAGTACCTAAATGCATAAACCATTAATTAACCCAGCTCTCTTTCGTACTAAACCTACACTCTGAGATTCCATGACAATCGCAGTTCCTTACCTCGTGCCTACAGAGTTCAACTGACTGCAGCTCAGTGATGTTTGCATGTAACTCTGCTCCCCCACGTACTAGCATTGTAGATCAATAATTTAAATGCTGTGGAAGAAATCAATTTTTCAAGGAGATACCGTTCTCCATTTTAGGAAGTCTGCTTATATTCTAGCAGGCCAAGTGGCAACTTCACATCTGAAAGGTTGGTATATCCAATTGCAGAGCACAAAGATAGCTAGCACTGCCAAGCCAAAACATAGGAAAAAAAATAACTTTAATTCCTTCAAACTGTAAGTCAAATCAATAGACCTTCTGTGGAACTAATTTACTTTGTGCCCAGGCAGACAAAACTGAAAATCTAATCAATATGAGAGAAAACTTGTTGTTTGACACATCGTGGGTGACAACATCCAATACTTTATCTTTTCACCCGCATTTTGCAAAGAACAATTATTGCATGTGTGAAGAGCAGTAATAATAATAATAACCCCACAGAGGAAGGTTTTCTATCTTTACCACCATCATAGCTGGCAGATACAGCAACATTCCAAAAATAACCTCCACAAAGCTGAAAGGAAAGCCAGACTGAGGTAAACAAAGGAAAAAAACATCTTAGAGTACATCATTCTTGTACTCTGAGAAAATGTTTTTAATCACATTCTAATATTAAAGAGAGGCTTATTTAGGAGTTAATTGTACAATAATATTTAGCTCAAGATATGCATAATATTCCTGAAAGCTTAAAAATGTCTGTGTGTGTGTGTGTGTGTGTGTGTGTGTGTGCGCGTGTTCAGAGAAAGACAATCCAGTTTTGCCAATGTCTCTCAGGCAGCAAACTACAACTGTAGCCTTCTTCAACTTTAAGCTACTCTGCATGAGAGGGGTATATCATCCAACCCTATCTGAAAGGCCCTAACAATAAAACAACTTTTTGGCATGGCAAATCATCCCATTTGAGCTACCAAAGACCAACAAACCAGTCCAAAGTCCTCACCAAGAATGCCCAGTCAACAGCATCTCTTCCATCCAGAGATGAGCATTCAGTCAAAAATCAGTGATGCAACTGCTGTGACACTGTGTCACAAAGAGAACAGTAATTTCACAAGTAAGCAAAAGATCCAGTGGAACAGGGTAGATTGAGAGGTTATACATCTACAAAAGCGGTATGTATAAACATCCTCATCACTGAAGAGGGAAAAGCATAATGAGAAAATAAGTGTTTAAGCTTGTGACAGGCAACATAGCTTTTCTCAAAAGGCATGGCAGCTGCTACTGAAAATGATAACAGAACAGTTTAATCACACTTCGTGAAAAGCATATAAATTACTCATCATATAAATGTACATCCCATGCATAGGGCATATTAATTGCTCATTGCTAATTACCCATTACTTAACTCATATTAATTACTTGTTATATATATGTGCCTCTTGTTTATATTCATAGCACTCTCTGCAATCCTTAATCCCAACCAGGAGAAACAGGAACTATCAGGGTTCAAGTCATAGGACCTTCTCCCACTACTTCAGTTATATTGCAGAAATACCTATTTCTTACCACCTCTTGCTGCACAGCCAATTCCATATCACTTGGATACATATCTGGACTAACATCACTTTCCTAAATACACAGATTATGAAAATCATTGGTAACCTTTGCTCCACTACGAATTTCCAAAAATCCTTGGTTCCCAAATCACTCCAGCTTCTGCAGGGCTTTCAAGACAGATATAAACAGAAAATTCCAGGAAGCTCATGCGTGTGATACTAAGTCTACTTTGTGTAGCCCTAATGAAGTGCTGGGGCCTGAATGATAGGCCCGAGTCAGGTTTGACTTACAGATGAAGAGGACACTGCCTTTGTAGAAGTGCTTCTGCTAACCTGCATGTAGGCCTACTGGACTGCTGATGCTACCTGGCATGAAGGTTTATAAAACTGTAACTTTTGTAGGATCTCATGCAAGTATTTTGGACCATGAAGGGAACCCTCCCACACGAAGCCGGGGCTTTGGCCAGGTCCTAGTCCCAGATGACAGGGAATGTAGGTCATACCAGATGTCGCCACTCACAAAGAAAATGCAAGTTTGGCTCATTTGGTTCTATAAGAGCTGGACCCTCTTACAGCAAGTGTTGAGACCTCACTTATGGATGGACGCACCACATAAGACATCCCAATTGCTGGGAAGGTTCTCTAAATCCTTGCTGCAACAGGGGTTCCCCAGCAACTGCAGATCTGGATCACGGTAATGTATTTAGGCAATAGGGGAGGTATCTTTTTCTTTATCACTATTCTCTTTCCCGTACAGCAATGGTTAAGTGTATTGTCTTGCTTATTTTTTCTGTTGTCAAAACCCAGTGTATAGTAAACTTACCATTTTTCATTTCTCTATTATTTGATATTAACAGTACACATGACCTTTTTTCCCTTGGTGTCTGGTTCTTTCTGCTGCCTCCCGTCAATTGGCAAACCCCAGAAAACAGCAAGATCTCTTTTCCATATGGGAAGTAGAAGGATATGTTAAGCACAGAAACACTGACCACATTCAATACACTGACTGATAAATAATAGCATCTGAAGGGACAATATGAATTATTTCTATTTATTTGCTGCACTGTGTTCTAATGACCTAAGTAGAAGTAACATTTCACTTGGCCTTAACTTAAAATGTGTAGTCATTTGATCAATATTTTCATTTGAATAAAATTTTCCATAAACTGCAGTCAGAAAGTCACAGAAATATTTCCAATTTCTGTTCACAAACCTCTTGAGAGCCATTAATTTTTTCCAAGAGTTATTTTTAAAAGTACAGCAGGCCCCTGGGAAAGTATTGTTTCAAAGATTATAGTAACCAGTGCATCATTACAGAGGACTTCATTTCCCAGAATGTGGATTTTCTAAAACAATCAATAGCTGGTTTCTCATACACTCTATGATTATTTTTCCAATAAACAATCTATCTCTTCTTTGTATTTTTATGACTTTTTTTTCCCAGCGTTTGTAAAGGATTCTGAAAATCTCCTATTCCAGTCGAAAATATAAAAAAGGTTGGATAGGACAAGAAATGTGCTCTACCACCTCGATATTCACTCTCAGGAAGCCTGGGGTATTCAGACTCCATGTGGATCCCCTGCAGAAGCGAACTCACGCAGCCCACACCCAGGGATACTGAGGCCTGTGCGAGCAGAAGGATACTCCATTTCTCACTGCCTCATACTGACAGGCAGACGAGTGGGGCTAGTAGCTACTCTCCCTTTCTCACTCCATACACTAATACACCTGAGAAAACATGCTGGGAAGTGGCACCACACTCGTGTGACTGATGGATTGGCAAAGTAATGACACACAATCTCTGAAGAATGGATGAAAGCAGAAAGCTCCCTGTCCTTGAGATAAATTCAAACCTCAGTGCACAAACACAGCAATACTTTAAGTGATCTATACTTGAATAAAACCTGTGAATTCACAGAGTGGAAGGACTCTTAGTAAAAGAAGCTCAGCTTGCTGCAAAGCAGCCAAATGCAAATTAAAATATCAAGTAAAGATTATCTGTCATATTCTTATGTTCTATATAGTTGGATGCCCAGGAAGAAAACTGGTTCATGTATAAACAAAACCTCTTAGACAATTACTGAATGTCCAGCTGGAATAGCTGCTGAGTGATTACATAGTGATGGAGGTCTAGAATTATTATGTAAAGTATCAGTCAAAGCCAAGATGATGAATGATGGGCAACATTTTTTCTGATTAATAGAACAGAAGGGAACAAAAATGCAAAATCAGTGCTGCTAATTTAGAACTAGCCAATATAGAGAAGCCTATAAAAGTCCACCATAAAAACTTCTGTAACGGTTTTGTAATGCTTCCATTTCCTACAGTGGGAAATGAATGAATTTCATGCACAAGATATGTTGGTCCATAAAACTGCAATTTGTTTCTTCTACAGGAAATACTTTGTGGGAAGAGGCTCTCTTCTGTGTAATCAGAATATCACAGTAGGAGATATAAACTCACATAGCAAGTACTGGCATAACTCTTCCATATCACAATCCAAAATTGCGGGGGCAGGGGGAAGCAATAAAGGGGAAAGAAGGCAAAACCAATGCCACTTGCTCCAAAATATGCATTTGGATTTGGTACCACCCAATCCCCATTTCCTTGCCATTCCAGAGCATGCATAAGACTTGTGCTTAACATTCTGACAAAGCTTTGTTACTGTATTCTAGTATTTTACCTTAGGAAATATGGAAGTACAAGAAAATTGAGAAAATGGTCAAATATTCACTTAATTTTATGGAAACAGAGCTATTTGCAAAAAAATGGAGGTTTCTCTTAAGGAGAACTTGGAAGCTCCAGAATGGAACTAGAAAAAGCATTATTTCTCATCATAACAAATGCAAGAAACCTTTCTAACTGCAGCCTAATTCTGAGGGCTTCAATCGCCTGAGGTAGTTCAGATAAGAAAATGAAAATTATAAGAGAATTGATTTATTTCATTCATTCTCATAATCGGCAGTAAATTTAGCTAACAACAAAGGGCACATTGTAGAAGGTTTCTGATAAATGAAGCATGGCTGTGTTTATGTGGAAGAATATAGGGATTTCTAGAAAATAATCTGGCTTCTCCAGTGGTGGGGCTATTAACACAAGAATTATTACAGCTCTTGTAATTACAGCTCCTTCTTTACTTTCTTATGGTTTTAGCAAGTGTTAGTCATTTTCACTGAACTTTGAACCCTTCAGGGCAGCACCCAGCTGTCATTACTAAACCAGTTTTTCTCCTCCCGCTATTCCCTGCTTTGTCCACTACACATCTTCCAAATTGTGCACTAAATGTGAGAGTAGTTTGACAGACAGCAGCCATTTTTTGCAAAAGACTTCTAATTAAGGCACAGTGTAGTCAAGATTGTGTAGAAGAATAAACAAGCATTCCATGGAAAAATACAACACAATCATATAACCAGAAGCTTAATACCAACATATTCTAACTTTCATAACAGTAAATATCATTTTCAAGCACCAATTTCAGGTATGATCACTTTACTGAGAATATTATGTTACAGACACATCAGGCACTGATGCCCAAGAAACACAAGATGGAAAATGTTTCAAATACATGGTTGCAGGAAAACAGTTTAAAAATACATCTTAAGCACAAAGCAATCAATAACCATGGTTAGCTCTACCTATAGCCAGTACATCAGCATCTTTCACTAAAATTTGATTGCTCGGTAGGTTGCCTTTGTGTATTACCATTGGTACTCCAGAGAGTTTCCAGTATCCCCCACTTTTCCTTTTCAGGAAGGAAAGGCTTGTGAGAAACTACAGCTCTGCAGCAGAATGTTCCCAGTGTCTTAGCTACATTTTTCATTGCAGCTACTGCCCAGAAGCCCCGGCAGCTGGACTGACAGTTCCAGCTTTTGAGAAGCGCCAGCCTGCAGTAGCCAATAAGCAACAGGGACCCCACTATTCCCAGGCACTTCCCACAGCACCCACATCCTGGCATGTGCGTGGAGCTGCAGGGAGATGCCAAGCCTGGACCAGGCAGGAAGCAGGCCAGCATGGCCTGCTGAATAAACCACTGTGACCTGACTTCTCGGCGTGCATTTCTTGGCTGCCACAGAGATGCTGCATAGGCATGGGCACTTAACGCGCCAGCCAGAAGGACTCTTCTCCTTGAAACGTCTGGACTATGGGCTTTCCACTGCCCTTCACGAGCATGAGGGTGGGTCATTTAATCATTTTTTTATGTTATCAAAAACCCAAGAGCTTTTAGTATATGTTCATTTATGTCCTCCTAATACTGCCAAACATAGCTATAAATTATAGTGAGAGGATCAACAAATGTTGAAGTACTAGTAAAGTTAACCCACTAACTACCCATAGCAGTGTTGATTACTGGATATTCCCCAACCTGCCCTTCACAAGAAACAAACACTGTTTTCAATTCTTGTTTAATAGACCTAGCTTATTGAAATCAGCATAATAGTCCCCTGCTTGCAATGAGTACAACACTCTAGATACTCGCATTTTTTCTGTGTCTAAAATGCAATATTGTGCCAAACTCTTAACACCTGATGGATCTGTGTTTTTATAATGAAGCAATCCTGTTGTTTTTCAGGAAAGGAGAGGGTAAATAGATGCAATTTATGACACTACAAGTCATCAAGCTTAGTTCTCATTTAGTCTGTTGGGAGGCAACAACAGTCTCTTTATATGTTATTAACAAACAGCACATTCTAGTGAGGCTCAGAGGTCAACTAATGAAGTCTGAATATCTCCATATGAGATTTTCCTAGGGTAGCGCTCAGTGACTACATCTAGGGATGGCAAACAATGTAAGGCATGCAAAGAAACATAGAGAGGTATTTTTAATTTGAACAGTCAGCATTTCTGGGGAGATATGGTGGTCTTCCTTTACCATCCCTGTTCAACACTTACATATAACATTAAGATGATAGAAAAATGATGTAATATTCACCCAGAGTTCACTCTGCACTTAGATATAAAGCCTTCCTTGATTTGTAGAGGTATAAAACTCACTCACAGTGAAGAAAATACTCATCTTCTAAAATTATACTTTCGAACAGAAGAGACAATATAATTACTGAGTTCATTTAGCAAGTCCAACACATCTTAAACACAGAAACCATTTGCCTATATTGAAGTACAGCAGGAGCCAAATGCTCCCTCGTTTTAATGGTACTTGGTTCAGAATGAAACCATGACAGAGGCAAGACACACGGCATCTTCAGAATTCCACTGGAACCAGGGGAAGGGTTCAAGAACCACGAAAGGAAGCAATATACAAGAAAGGGAAAAGGAAACAGCAGGTGATAAGGGAACAACATACACAGAAGAATGAAATTTAAAATAATAGAGAAAAGATTAATAGAAAAATTGGAAGCCTATAGAAGTGAAATTTATCTCATAGTTTTAGTTTTAGGTGTTGACCATGCAGATGGTCTACACCTAAACACATCTAAATTGCCTATCCTCATTGTACAGTCAAGTGAGGTAGTCACCATCCTCTCAATGCAGTTTAGGAAAAGGTTGGCCCAGTCAGTATAATCATCCATTTGGAGGAGATGAATCAGACATAAACTTCATTCCCCAAACTCACTGGTACCCAACCTGTTCAGATATCAGCACAGATGCCCACACAGGGGCAGATGAATCCTGCTGCTGAGGTCTATACTGTTAAATTGTCAAGGTGAATTATTGCAAAATCACAAAAGATAAGGGATTGAGATCCATGAGCTCAGTGCTGACAGAAAGAGACTATGTTCTTCTTCTCTCATTTAATAATTTTTTTTTGGCAAACCTATATGAATCCTAATGCTGACAGAGGCCAAGATTTATTTTGGCTTACAATTTCTCCAGAAACAGTGTGAAGGAAGGAGAAAGTAGGATAAAACACTTAAATTTAGTAGCAATACAGAAAGCAAAGAAGGCAGTATTTCCTTTTTACTTCTCCCTCCTTCCCTTCAAGATCCTGGGACATTGCTATAAAAAGCAGACAATAATGTAAAAACGAAGGATTGTATAAATTCCAATCCAGTAGCTCTGCAGTCTCATCCTAGACATTTTTCTTTCCAGTAGGAAATGTTGGCCTCCTCTTTTATTAGAAAAATTAATTTATGAAAATGATAATAAAGAGGCTTAATGAATCTGAGCTACCCTGTAGGAGTTAAAAAAAAAAGAGAAAACTTACAAAATGTATTTATTCATTTATCCATATTCATTTATCCATATCCGTTTATCCATATGATAGCCATATCCCAGATGTGATCTGTTGACTGCTCTCAATACTTGAGAGTGAGAAGGACAGGTATAAATAGTCTATTTCTCAAGGTCTCCCTAAGAGTATTTCCAAGATCCTTCTTGGAACTGGTAGTCTTGGCAATGACAAAGCAATCGTTACCTGCATGACAGTGGACAGCATGAATCCCACACCATTCACTCTGCAGACCCCATGATGCACTGAAACATCAGGAGTGAAACTGAATTTATAACAAAATGTGTTTTTTTACACAAAGGCTGCCCTAAATGCTGTTTCCAATCTTCTCTATCCTTGATTTATTGAAATAACACTAATCCTCGTAAGTGCCTACTCTGATGGACAAAGCCAATTAACCTCCATGTCCTGAAAGAGAGCCTCAGTTCACCAAGATACGAATTCATAAGAAATTATAATTCAAGACAGTCTTTGGCAAATTCTGTGGCTAGTGCTGGACAAAGATACCTACAGTCTATGAATTCTGAGATTTCAAAAACTATATTAATGTCACTGAAGGTCTCCTTACCTGGAGAACATCAAAATACAATCTGGTGAGAAATATTATCTTTGGAGCTCAAAATCCACCCTTGGTAAAGTTTTTGGAAGAGTGGTACACTTTCTTGAAAAGTAGGAACTTCATTGCATTGGCATTTCCTGATAAAACTAGGCCAGAATCTTGGCTGTTTCTTCCACACCTAACTGCTGCTTTGTGTTTTCTGTACTTTTTTGAACTTGTTCTGTAATTTCTGCTGCTTGTGTTTTAATGCAGTGCCTAAGACTGTATAAATTACAATTACCTTGGATTCCTATGTATATTAACTTATCACAGCTCTTAAAGTTCCATCAAATTAGAAGGAGGGTGAAGAATAAAGAGGTGCAAAGTTATTACAAGTTTCATGCAAAATCAATTACAGAGTAGCGAGAACAGGCTCAGAACAGGTATTCTTCATTAAGGAAAAGGATGTACTGTGGCTGCTACCTGTTGGCTAGTCAGCTGTCACATGGCGAGCTTTGCTCAGCCACAGTATATATTATATCTAGTGCAACAGTTACGGAGCTATATCCAAGGTAGCTCCACGCAGAGAAAGAGGCAGAAGAAGGGAGAAGAGTTAAGGAACAAAAAGAGAAACTAGGATTGTTACAGAGAGATCAGATGCGTGGGAGAGATGGAGTTAATGCAAAGGAGCGAAACCAGGTCCAGGGACACACAATCACAAGAAACCAGATTGGTCTGCTTAAAGAATATAACCTACTTTTGATGGGTAGCTTTTGTGAAGAAGTTTGAGCCACTTCTACAAAAATAGTCTTTTTGTCCCATCATTTCAAGGTGAAACTCATAGGGAAGTCACAAAAAATTGTCTATAATGAAAGCCTGGAACAGAAAGGCAAACAAGTTTATACTGTAAATGCATTAAAATATCTTCATAAAATAAAAGTAAAATCTTACCTGGGCCTCAAAGCTCTTCAGTACCTAGAACTGTCTGTAAACTACTTCAGGTGTCCCAAGGTAACCACAAGCTCTTTTGCTTCCTTTGGGGTTTCCTTTGCGGCTCCTGTCCAGCCTGCAGGTTCAGACCTTTTTAATGGTTATGCTTCTCAGACACAGCAACACATTATTGGCCATACCGAATAAAATTCTGGGAAAAAAAAGAACAATGCTAAAAGTTGCAATATGTTGCTTATACAATGCATTATCAAATTACCAAATTATGTACCACACAGCTTTGGCACTGGCCACCTCTGATAAAATTAACAAAATGGCAACTCAGCTTCTTTTGGTTCTAGTATGACTATGCTCACATGGAAATTAGTGCAGCAGCTGTAACATTGATTGTAACTTACCGAAGATGTTTCGCATAATGGAAATTTTTTCTCATCTCTCAATTCTGATATAGATTATGTTTGAATGCTTGATACCTGCACTTTCTTAAAGTAGTAGCTAATGGAGCCAGAGGAAGATCATTTTTGCTAAGCTATGTTCTTACTCATTTTGGTTACACAGTATGTTATCCATGTACTTAGTTACTTCTTCCTTAAGAGAGAAAAAGACTGGATAAACCACTGAGTGTAAGACTCAAGTAGAAAGCAAAGACAACATCTTACTACACATTCTAATGTGAATGGAAACTGAAATTCTCACCGTCTTTCCCAAGAACACAGGAATAAAAATTTAAGCTATATCCACCAAAATAATCACTGACTGAAAGTACACCAGGTTATGAGTCTTTCTTGAAATACTCTCCGGAAAACAAGAAAAAAGTGTATCTATTATCTGCGAGAGCTTCTTGCATGATCAAAGTATTATTTGTGTTATTTCAAATTAGTCTAAACTGGAGACAATGGTAAAATTCAATGGAGTATAGTCCCTTTCTTGTTAAAAGACTCCCCAAACAGACCAGTTACCCTCAGTCTTCTTTCATATCTAATGATGTGTCTACATTTTGTAATGCAGCACGGGGCAGAGATATTTGAGGTAGGCGCAAGCCTGTGTAACCTTGCAGCACAAAGAAGCATAATACCAAGATCCTGAGATCCTGGGAGAATGAACAAAAACAAAAAAAAAAAAAAAAAAACCAACTACCACCAACAAAAGAATGCTGCTGTCATGCTCTTTTCCGGAGACTCTCTTGACATTAATCACCTCAAATGGAGAACTGCACTAAAACAACTAACTGCCTCAGGCTGCACATGAGGCTGTTTGAAGCCAACTGTGGTGCGTCTGGAGTACTGGCTACAGACTCTCATGAACAACAGACATGGCTTGATCAATCTTCTTCTAACCAGCATGGCCTCTCACTGTAGTGACTTCCCTACCTAACCTCCTAGCCTGAAGGACTCCTAATCCAGTTTACAATGCAGCACTCCCAGTGAGTGTATCAACATAATGCTTGTTAAGACAAAACAAACAAACAAACAACAACAAACACAAACAACAAAAAAAACAACATGCTGTATGCTCCAGCTGGGTTCATTTGCTTCGAGAAGTTTAGAGGTCTTCTCACTTAAAATTACATGATAAACCAAACTAAACAGGAATACTAATTACCTTCTTCTCTAACAGAAGATATGTAGGTGCAATCCTGACCTCAAGCGAATATTTGCTAAATCTCTCAGTAGCACTAACAGAATACAAATTTCTCTAATGCTTTATAGCCATGATTGAATTCCAATCAGTGAGTTCAGAAAGGAACTCCACTCCCCCTCAGCCCCCACTGCTTCTCCTTGCCATTTTCTCCTTTGAAAATACTACACATGGAAAATCTTGGATACAGACAACCTATAAGAAACCCCTTCCATTCTTTAAACCAAAATCTCTCTGTTACTTTAGACTGCATAGCATTCATAAACAATGCTGTACTCTATGGTTGTTGGTACACTAGCTATTTCAACACTGTGGACAAAATATCCTTTCTGAACATCCAGCATTCACTGGTCTTTCTTACCAAGAATGAGAAGAACCACTTATGCCTAACAAGAATGGCAGATGTGATTACTAGGACCAGAAATCTTGACCTTGCTTCTTGAGGTATCAACCACACATGCAGCTAATGATGTGAGCTCTAAGAAGTTTTTTTGCCCATGTGCTACCTTGCTTTCCTACCAACTCCTTGGCAGACCCCTAGAAAGTTCCAGCACCCATTAAGTTCTGCTAGTTTCAGGGAGATGCGGCACCACAGGGTCTATTTATGAATTCCTTGAATAAGGAGTAAAACTAGTGGGTAGAAATTAGAAACCATTAGAAACCATTGCATACTTCATGAACAGCACATGAGAGCACACAACAATCAGCTCATGATAGCCTCATCAGCTTAATACTCTTCTAATCTAGCTCCACCTAAATGCAAGCTCTATTGAGTCAAAGGTAATTATTCCCAGTTTAAACAAGGATAAATTAAATCAGAATTAACACTACTGCACAATATCTGAAACTTAACTCTGAGTCACTCTAGCCCTCATGCCTATGACCGCACATTTCACAGCTCTAAAGTCTCCAGTGTCCACTTAATACCAGATTACAATTCCTCTGTGCCACAAGAGTGGCCTCTGATGGCAGCACCTCGGTCCAAAACCTGCTCGGGGCAACATTGCAATTCCCATCCAGGACTCTCAACACTAAAAGCTGGGCAAAATTTTGAAACTTTCTTCCATGCCTGGAAAATGACATTCTCCAAAATCAGTATTTCTTGGGTGGAGGGAAGGGGGTGGGAGGAAAACAAAGAAGGCAGGGAAGACTGGCAATATTAACAAAATTGTTGATTTCTCTAACTCCCAAGAACCAAGGTAAAATAATAATAACTTTGTTTGGAAACAAAACTCAAAATTTCAAAATACTATTTTTAACAAATTGTTCTCATACAGCATATTTTGTTTGAAAAATATCTGAATTACTCATTTAGACATTCTTTACTCAACACATATTCCCCTAAGCATTTGGATACTATGACTTTCCATTCTACTTTAAAAAGGATATAACATGTCAGCATGTCCCAAATGCTGAAAACACTCTTCTGCTTTTCTCCCAGTTCACTGTGTGTGGTAACATAAGCAAAGCAGTTTCTTTCAGCAGTTTCTTTTCTTCACCAAAGTATTAAAAAAAAAAGATATCCCAAATCCTTTTAATTCTCAAGAAACTGGGACAAGAAAAAGACTAAGCTATTTTTAATATCATACAAACAGCATGTGGCTCAGCCAAAACTAAAATGCCAAATACTTGACTCCCATTTTTCATGTGTGAAACAAAAGACCAATCAAGGGCTCCTTCTGGAAATTATTGGGACAAATATATTCCTGCCTTTGTACTTGCACATGTACCCCATAATCACACAATGGTGAATAGGCGATTCATGTGTAGAACGAACAAGACAGGCAAGAAAATAAAGCTTTCTCCTTCTGTTTCATAGATGTCAAAAGAAAGTTCTAAACTTGAATAGCTCCAAACAGCTCCAAAGAAGTATTTTATTAACAAAAAGAACATCTGCTCTCATGCGTAAGCCTAGCAGGGGTCTCTGAGTCAAGTCCCCCATGGTGACAGACGAGCATGCCACAGATGTGGTTCAGAAGAGCCAGCAGATACCTAATGCACATCTTTATCTTCATCACTACTGTTGATTTATACATATTGTTTCTTCGAGAAAAAGAAAGTTCAAAGTAGGTAAGAGGTGTCTCACAAATATCTTTTGTTACATACCTATTCAGAAGAAATTACTGATTTTTCTTAGATAGTAGCTTTCAGAAAAAGAAATGAAATTTCAACAATAATTCTTCATATTGTCTCCAGAAACAGGTTCCCAGGTTTCACTAAAAGAATAAATCAAATAAAAGATGAAACGATTCAGTGTTGCAGGCAGGGAAATAGAGCAGATTTTTTAAAAGTATTAAAAGTCAGCATATTCCTGATGCTACTAAAAGCTGTGGTGAAATTATAACAAGCAAGGACAGTAATGCTGGATTTCCTCTTGGTTCCTTAGGAAGAAAAACTGCTACCACAGCACTTTAGGAGTTAACGATCATTAAAAATATCCTTTATTAATATTCAAAAAAAATCACTTTTTTTCCCTAAATAGTTTAGCATTCTCTGAAACTTTACTTTATACAATTTCTTTATTCACAATAATAGATTTTTTTCAGCATGCTATATCATTTTTGCAAATAAGCATTTTCAAACTGAATTCTTAAACCTGTGACAAGAAGAATGATATATCTTGCCATTTTTATAATGATTAGCTGACTTTAATATGCAGAGGCAGAATTGACCAAGTACCAACATCCATATTCAATCTATTCATTTTAGAATATCAAGGTCATTGCATCAATCTATAATTGTTGATTAGTTTTTCAGAGTTCATAAAAATAATTAATAGTGGCATGAAACGATATGAATTTTCTTCATGCAAATATTTTTCAAAAGCCAAAATTTTCTTACTTCTGTTCAAAATAGTTCATAGATCTCTCCTTGATTCATCAAGCACCCAAAGTATAATCACATTTCATGCTTTGGTAAATTTTCAGATTTTTGCAAGGAGGAAGCTCTTCAGTGAAGGATGTATTCTCATTTTTCTATACACGGCAAACAACCATTATTTTGTTTGTAATGTGTGATCTTAATCTACAACAATTTGTCTTTATCATTCAGACATGCTTGATAATATGCGACACCATTAATCCTGATTTTAAACTGGCAGACAATTTTATACATACAGTGAGTTTCAGCAAATAAAGAATATGTCATTACTACCAATTTTTATGGTGGTTGTTTTTGTTTCTTCTAATTATCTCAGTTTTGTTGATAGCAGAAGTCAATAGTCTATTTAGAATTTTGCTTTCAAGTTTTGCAACACATTTTTAAATTGTAAATTTATTTAAATATAATAAATACTTGACTCTGTAAATCGTTAGCCTTCTTACTCTTGGCCTGCTTAAAAATTTGTACATATAAACCTTCACTACTATCTGCTAAGAAATGCATTCATCAGAAATTGAGGTGACCTATTGTGTATAAGAAGACTGTTCCATAGTAACCAAGGTACAGAAGCACTTCCTTGCTATCAAGCTATCAAGCACACAAAGCAGACCATAGCAGGATGAAGCTTATCCGCCAGGGCAAGACAGCTACCTTTTCTTTCTGTTTTGTCCATCATGTTTTTAAAGAAATCCAGTGATGGACAACACTTCACATTGCTGCAAACTGCTGCAAAGCTTCATCATCCATATTACTAGAAAGCTAAATATCAACATCTCATATTGGCTCCTTTTTATGAATTCGTGCATGTTACTCCTGTTACTTTTTTCCAACATACAGGCTTTTTTGGCCACCCTTCCATCCTTAAAGCCATCCTTGTCAGATTAGAATCGAGTGGAGCAAGCTAGTCCTTCCTTTTTTGGGAAGGAGGGTTTAAAAAGGGCAACTAACTGTGTAGTGAGGAAGTCATGTAAGCATGGTGGTCCCTATAAGGAAATACCTCTGTCTTCTTATGTTTCAGCCAGTTTGCCACCACTCAAATCATAATCTTATGTGCCACCTGCTCAAAGAACCAGCAGTTGTGTGTGAAATAAAAATATCTCAGAGAGCTGACCCTACCATCAAGAGCAAGTTACTACAAAAAAAAAAAACCACCCCATTGTCTCCTGGGAAACCCTCCAAGACCCCATGCAGGGATGTCAGCAGGAGGGCAGGCAGAGCAAGTCTCTGTGTTCCCTGTTCAGTGCCACCCAGACCGCTTCAACCATCACATCACACACTGCCCTCCAAATAGCTGCCCTGGCCTTCAAGCACAATGTGTCCTACTCCTGACCCAATCCACTGCAAAGTCAGTTTAACCTTGTGGTCAGCATCCACAAAGGTAGATGGTGTATCTGAAATTATCAACTTAAGCACCTAATTAATAGAATTGCCAAAATAAAAGAAACATTTCAGTACCATACCATGAACTGAAAAATAGGCAAGATTTTTGAAAACCCGAGGGATTGCTTTAATTACTTTGTCACCATCCCCATACAATCTCAGGAGTCATTGCCAGATGATGTGCCTTTTCAAGCAGCACTGAACAAAACAGCCTCCCTGACACACGTCCTCACGCTGCTTTGTCAGTCAGAGGTAGCCTCTACCAAATCCAGTCCTCTCCGCTCTGCTGAAGCCGAGAAGACAGCCCACCACAGTGCAGAAGCATCTAAACCCTCACAAACAAAACCAGCTTAAATTCTAACACTCAATACATTTTTCTTACTCTGTTCCCGTAGTGTGGACTGTTTCACAAGGAATCTTGAAAAATCCTTACCATTTTACCGCAACCACCTATGAAAGCCACTGACCGAACGTGAGTGAATGCCATAACTACAGAGATATCTAGCAAATCACAATTGGAAAGCAATTGAAAAATAGGTGCATGCAAACGTATCAGGCTTTTAGGCTAAATAATTCTGCTAATTTTTTAAAGAAAATGAAAGCTATATATGGAGCTGCAACACTGCATGGGGATGACAGCATTTAGGAAACAAACTGAAAATGATGGTCATAAAAAAATGAAGGTTTTTTCAGTTCTTAGCTGGTGGTATGACAATTTCACCTGCAACTAACGACGCAGCATCCAAACAAGCAGCTGCATTCCAGTTTGCAAATAGGATGCTCTCAGGAACAGAGTGGCCAAGCTGTTTCTTTGTCTATCTCTACCAGCTAATCAGAACATCTAATTCTCAGTGTACTGCTGCCTGCTTAGAGGGTATATTTGAGTGGCAAAGGGATCTTCTGCATTTGCTTTCTTAACAAGAAAGGAGAGATATAAAAGTAGACATTCAACAAAGCACAGGTTCTTTTTCACAGGAACAGCTTTGCATTAAATAAAAATGTCATTTTCTAGAATATTATCCATAAGCAGAGATCAGTAAGTAACAGCTGTAGTTCTTTTACCACATAGACCTTTTATTTATATAATTAGGTTATTTATCAGGATTGATTTTACTTCTACACCAATATATATATATTACATGTTAGCGGTAACAGCAAATTAGAAATGCAAATAATCCATATGTAACTGTTACTTTTTGCTTAATCTACAGTGTTGCAGAGTACTTTTTGGTTTCTAATTGATTTCGTAATTTGCACAGAAGTAAAAGAAACTGACCTCGGGATGAGATCCTGCAAATATATATTTCCATACAACCTAGCTGCAGTGCCAAGAACTAAGCTAAAGATATTTCAGGAAACTGCTGCAGTGCAATTTGCTATACTGCATTTTAAATGAACTGGCACAGTATCTATAAAACAACTATGTCCATTTTCACTTACGACTCAATAATCTGTGATGGTCTAAAGGTATACTTACCTGGAGCTTTAATGTGCTTGTGGCATATCATACCTCAGCCTCTTATATCACAGCTCAGTCAGTAAATCTCTACTGCATTTGAAATATGTTTCCAACCAACTTGTATCAACAGGCCAACAGCGCTACTGTTCTCTTAGCAGCATTCCCATAATTTGACTTTCTTAAAAAAAAAAAAAAAAAAAAAGGAAGAAAAGACAGAAATAGAGGAAACAGAACTGGAAAATATTTTACACTAGAATCTGCATCTTTGGCAGCACTATAACAAAAAGCAGTCTGATACAACCCTCAACCATAAGGGACAACACTACAAAAAAGGCCTTCAGAGGTATAAACATAACAGCACAAGAAAAAAGGTGTCTGAGATATTAAGGAAAGGTCATGCAATGTCATTTCAGATTATTATCACATTGAAGTCATAACACATTCCATTATTCCTTCCTCTACATCATCTTAGCAACAATCTCACCTCTGAGGTCACTTCAAAAGCTTTGCATTTTCTGCATGAGAAACTGTTTCCTCCCATCTGTTTCAAATTTGTTTCTCATTAATTTCCATTTATGCTTATTTGTCATATTTAAATTGGGCCATTATAATAGATTAAAGTGGCATGGTTTCAGCAAACAGTGGGACACAAGGACCCTTCGCTCTCCCTGTTATTTTTAAAGGCTTCCTTGACCACACATCCTTCCATGAATGCTGATCATACTATCTTACTCTGCTTTTTATCAGAGACAAAGTTGAATTCCCTCTATATTGAATTCCACAGCTTTATCAGATCC
Organism: Crypturellus soui; assembly: GCA_032275445.1. Classification (NCBI taxonomy): domain Eukaryota; kingdom Metazoa; phylum Chordata; class Aves; order Tinamiformes; family Tinamidae; genus Crypturellus; species Crypturellus soui. The sequence continues at coordinate 1,304,836 of JAUBNY010000635.1, read as the reverse complement.
AAGTTCCCTAAGTGCTCTCCTTTCATAATGGATCCAACTGAAAATCCAGACCTACATGCCAGATTTGGACTGTAAATCTCAAACTACCTGAGCTACCTGCCTAGTCCGGCCCTGTAATTTGTGATTCTCCCACAGTGAAAGTGAAGAGGATACAAACATTTTTTCCCATATATATCCTATGTCCTGGTAGTTATTGACAAAAATAAATTAACCCAAAGCAGACTTGGGTTTCCCCAGGCAGTGTAAAATACTTGACTACTTACAGGAATTTATTTCCAGCAGACTGAATGTCTTCTCCTGATCCCAACCATCTTCTTCAACATTCATCTAAAATGACTCAGCATTTAAAATCTTGTTCATTTTAAAATCAAGTCTCCTCTAGCACCTCATCACTATGTCTCTTATATTGATCCAGGAAATAAGTATCAAGAACTATCATGAAGAATATTCTTGAATATTCATTAATGATCATCTAGGCTAATTAATACTTATTGATCATTTAATTGCAATTGTGTTTTTAACTGGGCTATCTAACTATAGTACTCATCAGAAAAGTATTATCTATGCCAGTGCTAAGGTCCAGGAAATTTGACATAAAAAGAGGACAGGCACTTCTTCTTCATAAACTGAAAATAATATAACTATCTTTTTTAATGTCTCAATATAATCTGTATAATGCTCAAGATAATTTTCCAGCAGTTATTAAAACAAAAAATGGAGGAAAGTCCTTTTGATGTTCTTCAACACGCACCACTGCAAAATGAGCTCCTGATAAAATAACTAACCAATTTTGTTCTCATATTGTAGAAGGAGAATGGTGGCATTATTAATCTGGTAGTAATAGGATGGATTCATCACTCTGATAAGATGTAGGAACATTATTGAACTTTTAATTCATATAAATACATAAAATTCTTAGTCATTAAAGTATAAAATAAATGAATTGCTATACTGAGTAGTAATTGCCAAGTGGAGAGCAGCAATTGCCAAATGGATATGCTAATAGCAAATCAAAACACCATAAGTGTCAAATTGTACTGCTAACTTCCCACTGTTATATCGTTACATAAATGTACTCATTTTTACACACAAACCAAAGATAGCACTCAGAATCACATCTGTTTATATCACAGCCTTGTCCTTGTTCAAGTAGCAATAAATCATCTCAAGTTTAAACAATGCCTTTTTTCTTCTTTTAATCAGAAAATGTATGGGGAAGATCGACCTGGACAAATAAATAAAATATATATCCTTTGAAGATACAAAGTAGAAAAACAAGATAGTGGGGGAAGTATGCAGATGAGGAGTTAAGATAACTAGACATACTGGTCTAGTTTTCAGGTGTGATGATTCATCCCTAAGTGAAAGCAAAAATGACCAAAAGTTTCATGTAATGAAGGAGAACTTCAAATCAATCAAACTGAGTAATTCCTATCTCTGCACCAAACTGAGTTTAACTGCCAAGGTGTTTCACACATTCACCAACAGTATTGCTCAACTAGAGAACAACAAACATATTAAAAAAGGAAAAAAAAATCCTTAAAAAAGGAAAATAAAATCTGAAAAATGTACAGGATTTAGTTTGCCTGACTTCCTTAAGCAATCCCCTATGTAAAAGTACACACATCAAAGTACTTACCTAGGGAAGCTCAGGAAAAGAACTACAAAGTAGGTAAGGTACTCACCAAAGGAAAAAGATACCATGTTATCTTTTTGTGTTTGTGTGTGTGTTATATTGCCTGTGACAGGAGCTTTATAGAAACAGAAAGCAGACAGTAGGTAGATGGATGTATTATGAGCATCATGTATTCTTATTAACAGTCTCAGTACAAAATAGCAGAAACATACTAATGAAATTTGCTGAAGTCAAATAGCTGAGAGGTATTTTCAATATAATGGGTAATGCATTTATTTTTCAATACAGTTGCAACAACATACAAAAAAAAACGGTAGTGGAACATTAAGTGTGATTGTCCCAATGTGGAGAATCAGAAGAAAAACTTCTGTTACAGAATAAGGGCTTATCAGCAGTTGCAGAGGGAGAAAAAAATCTGTATAATTATAGGGTGACTATGAACCACAATTGTGGTAAAGAAGTGAATAAACACATGCAGTCGTGAATCATATTAACCAAGAAATATTAATATTTCTGTATAAACCACAGGGAGTGTGCACAACACTGAGGTCTGGTTTGCTCGTACTTCAGTAGATGTGCTTTTAACTAAAGCAGGCACAGGGACGTCCTCTATGGCCATCTGAGGAGCCAAAAGCCTCCCTCACCTGCAGGAAGGAACCTACCAGAATGGAAGCTTGAAGGAGATCACAGTTTCTCTCTCAAATATTAAGGCAGCTCAAAACAAAGAAGGAAAATGAATTTAAGGCCAGTATTTGCTTAGGAGAAATGAATGCAAACTATCCATCCAAATAAAAAAGGACCTTGACAGATGTCCAGTAATAACAGACCCAAAGATCAAATTGGTTTGGAAATGTATTTGTTAACTCCATGAGCAAGATCTTGCGACTCTGATGTCTTCAAAAGCGGGAGACTGGACAAATCCAGGGAGTTTTATGTTGGTCATGGGTTTTGTTCATTTGTTTTGTGTTCTGTCCCATGCTCAGGTGGAACACTTACTACATAGATTTACTGTCTTTTACTACATACCGCTAATATGATTAAGTCTTTCAGAATCACATTTTTATCATTAATAGTCCTTGTTCTTGGACGGTTCTTAGAAGCAAGAGCAGAGATGCTGTCACTGGTCAACCTTTTGGTTCCCAGGTGTCTTTCTTTTAGACTGATAGGAATTTCATTCATGTGACCTGAGACATAAGAAAGCAGGAGAAGGGGAAGACAGCAAGTGTGGTATTAATTTAAATTAAATAAGTTTGTATATAAGAAGAAAAAGTACAAGGGAAGAAGAGAGCAAGAAAATGAAAGGTCCTTAAAAACACAGATGCCTAGGAAAGGTGCTTTAAGCCTAGCGAGAGGCTGAGGGACCTCTACTGTTGTGAGGAAGTTTTTGCAGTAATCATAGCAACAAGTTTCATCTACATTCTCTGTATACACCCAAGCTGCATAAAAAAACAAGGCTGCACTCATATATAAAAAAAACTATTTTGCCACTAGAGTCTCCTTCTAGCAGGAATGGCTTATAACTCTTTACAAAGTCACTGAGATATAGAGGCAACAGTTTCTTAGTTTTCACTAAATGTATGTGTGACCTCTTAGTCATGTTGGCTATGAATTACATAGTGCAAGTAAGACCAGTCAGTCATGCAGTAGCCTGAGATGAAATCAGTTTGGTTATAGCAGGTTAATTGCATATTAAATAATTAAATAAAATACTTTTAACTCTCAACCTGCATCAAAAATCACCTAAGATTTTCCAAAAGACATGGCTGCAAAGAATAATCTTAAAAATCTGCAAGCTGCAGAACAACAAAGTCACAGAAAATCCATGTAGACTTTGCCCATTTCTCTGACAGAGAACTGACCTGCACGTCTTCACATTTATCATCTTTGGAACTTCTCTTTATCAAGGCCTGCAACAGCCAATGCCTATTCATGTAAATACTGTGGCAGGCAACTCACCCTGCAATCATGGATACTTCCTAACAGATTCAAGTCCACTTGAACAGATTCAAAAACATTAGCCCTATGTCCAGCCCCACACACTCTGCAATACACTGACTGTAATGTGTCAAAGGCATCCTGGTACCAAGACACACAACAAAGAAAAAAGGTGCAAGCCTACCAGCCATGAATTTAATTAAAATCCCTCTTGATGGCTGCTCTCTTAGATCATCTAAAACAGCTAGGAATGTAGCCAGCTTACACATTTGGTTATATGGCATAACAAAACAACAAAACAACAACAAAACAACTTCCAAGGAATAAAAATCACTTTTACTAAATTCACCATATTGGCTATCTTGTTCTATCTATACACTAGTAACAGCAAACTGACTCTCATCTCTGCAGAGGGCCAGAAAAATCTTGGTCAGAATCCATCATGTGCAAAATCAGCACAGCTGTATCACAGGCACTTTGTCAGCTGTTTGTTCTTTTTGGCTTGAAAACAGTTTTCTTATGTAGAAGATTTGTAACCAAATTACTTTAAACAGCAGAGCACTACTTTAAGAGGACTGACAGTACCTGACACTCAAGTCTGGAGGGAATCCATTTCAGGCAAAAACCTAGGGTCAGATCCCAAACTACCTTCTCAAACACAGTGGAGAACATTTATACACCACAGGGAAAATGCAGAAGAGCACTAAAAGAGCACAGATTAGAAGCAAAGGCTGTTCTGGGTACGACAGGGTCCCTGCTCACATGGATTAAGGCTCCAACCATTATCCTCAGCACAAAATCAGTGTAGGAGCCCTCTCAGGAATCACTAAGGTGGCAGCTAAGGTGCAACTAAGCATAAAGCTGCCCTTGTCCAGACCTCACTGACCTCCTCTTTGCTTATACACATTGAATTACCAACTTGTACATGGAGTTGGAAAGAGGAGTATTGCTGAAGCTGCTACAATTATCCCAACACTTAGTCAGACTTCCACACTGAGAAATCCTCATGAAAACAGAGCAATTGATTCACAGTTGATGTGCATTACTAGAATAGAAAATAAGATTGGGCTTCCACCTCTTCAAAAGCAAAACCTTCCAAAGCACCAGGATCCAGCACCCTTTATCAATATGTAAAAATATCCTATAGCCTGCAGCTTGCTTTTTACTGACTCAAGAACAGTACAAAGCTGAACAGCTGGATTTTCCAAAGGTCAAGAATTTAACTTTTCAACTTTTCAAGGGATAAATTCCCTTCAGGTCAGTGATAAAGAGCATGTAATATCTGATTAATGATTTTTTTCACAGAATCCCAGAATGGTTGAGGTTGGAAGGGGCCTCTAGAGATCACCTAGTCCAACCCCCCTGCTCCAGCAGGGACACCCAGAGCACGGGGCACAGGGCGGCATCCAGG
>JAUBNY010000635.1:1261218-1296933 GCA_032275445.1 Crypturellus soui | reverse complement strand
AGGAGAGGAGAGGAGAGGAGAGGAGAGGAGAGGAGAGGAGAGGAGAGGAGAGGAGAGGAGAGGAGAGGAGAGGAGAACACTTTTTAAATGTGCTATATCCAATAACTATGCTCATAAAGTATGTTCTGCAAAAAAGGAGATGGAGTTCCCTGCATGCTGTGCTATTACATCTGGAGGAGAAGAGGGATTTGCATTTGCTAGGGTGTAAAACAGCCCCAAACACCTCTCTGTGTCCAATGAAGAGCTAGTTTTTTTCTACCATTTACAGTTAAAAAAAAAATCTTCTTCTAGTAAACTCCCTGCCATGTTAGTAAGATTTCTTTTTGTCTACTCTCCTTATTTTTTTAACTGTAAATGGTTAACCTATGTTAAACCTAAATATGTTAACCTATGAAAATGTAAATTATTCTTCTTCTAGTAAACTCCCTGCCATGTTAGTAAGATTTTTTTTTGTCCACTCCCCTTAATTTACATTTTCATAGGTTAACATATTTGCTTTGAATGGCTTTGGCCTGTTATCACACCAGTCTTTCAGCAACCTATCAAAGGACAAACAGCAGTAAGTAGTTTTGGTAAGTAAAGAAGTTGTACTATACTAAAGCTGGACTGTGGCTAATTGGCCACTGATGACTAAACTCTTCTTCAGCTCTGGGAGTTATACTTGGTTCTTAAAATAGTAATACAATTATTATTATTACTTGGATTTCAAAGGTTTTATAATTGGTGACCCTCAGACAAAAAGTCCTTTTTCAGATAATATATTTCATTTATGATTTCCTGATAATGCTAAGTGGTAAGTAGTTCCACTTGCTGGCTGATGTTTCTTTTTAATAAGCAAACTCTTATTATCAAAATCCTAATTGGCCATTTTAATATTATGCAATTTTGGAGACATTCCACATATCCAGCACTGTCAGAAAAGTTTGTATCATTATCATTCTTTCAAAAAAAAAAACAAATACTCAAGAGATTCAACAATCTCTCTCCCCTCTCTACTCCTGCTGCCCAACATGTGGGCAACATCACCTTATGCAATAAGTGCAAAAATCCAGGCAGGCCAGGATGCTTAAAGGACTGATAACTATGTAACCAACAGCACACTTACTTATCCAATCCTTCTTTATCAGATATATATTGTGAATTAATATTCACAGAGCATTTTGAAAAAACATTTCAAGAATGAAAGAGGCAAAAGGCCAAACAGCGAAGTCAAAACTCATTTTATTTACCTCCATATACTCTTTCAGAGTAATAATATATTTTGCTAATACTGGAAAATTGGAAGTTTGCTCTGTAAACAAGGACAGACAATTTATCAAGACATCAAGTTCCCCTTCTGGATTCTACTGCTTCTATATTCATCAATACCAATAAATGATGTATTCTAAAGCACGAATTGCTTGTGACAAAGTGGAGGGAACATTTAGCCATTCCAACAGTGACAGTGTAAGTACTTCCGTCACTAATACATCAGTGGCAAAAAAAAAAGAAGCTGTCTGCTCTGCATCATTAAATATACACATATAAATTTATTAAAACAAGTATATCCTAACAAGGTGCCACTAATGACAGTTGCAAGGAAGTATTTATAAATTTCAGAATCTGTTGTGCACAGGTCTGTTCGCCTTCTTCTTTCAAGCTGAAATATAGAATAATAAAACTTGAAAGGAAGAAAATGTAGCATTCTCTTAGACTGAATCTACAGGGGCACAAGTACAATTTTGTATCATCTGAGGTACTTTATTTTTAAATTGCTGTGATGTAAGCTCCCAACATAGTAATGAACACTGCACAAGTAGATATTTGCCTCTGCATTAAGTTCTTATTTTGGTGAGAAAATAAGAAATTTCTGCAAGAAGCTCCTTGTACAACTTTATCACCCAGCTTCCTATTAATGTACTCATTAAATCAAAGCAAAAAAATCAGATTTTCAACTTAATGTATATAGGCCGTATGTATATGTATATATTCTCAGTGCATTAAAAACAAAATAATGATAGAAGAGTATCAGTCCAGATGAGCAGCACCAAAAACTGGATACTTAATAATGCAGAACTCTGTTGGGAGGAGGACAACCAAATCCAGGCTGGCACTGCTCTTTCTGTTCCTAGTAGTCATTAGGAGGTGAAAGTTTGACAAAACAATTGTTTTGCCAGAAAAGCCTCTGCCGAGTACAGCTCACTGAGCCTTCTCCAGCCTCAAAGTGCTAAAATAAGTTAAAGGATCAGGATGTTCTGTTCAGTCATATTAGATCATTTATTTTGCCATACTCTTGATATGCCAAGTTTCATGCTAACCTGAAACTCCCAGGAAGCTTCGGTATAGCACACATCAGCCGGCATGGTATGTAAACCTTTCTGTCTTCCAAACTCAGCAAAATTACAGAAAAGTCAGTTGGTTAGGATTTCAAGGGAACAACCTCTTTATGTCAGGCATGATCTCATGAAGCTGGTAGATTCAGATAAGGTTTCAGATTAAAAACTTTCTGTGATGATGATTATCTCCTTTCAACCATATCCGTATCTTGATGTCCATTCAGATAGAAAGTGTTTCCTGATATCTAACCTGAAACTTTGAAAGAACAAATCAATCAGTTTCTTCCTGTCCAACTCCTAACTGACATTCAGAACAGCTGATAGCTTTCATCTCTGCTGACACAAAATTAGAGAAAAAACACTCTATTCTTATCAATATGAATCATTCACTGTACAATTCCCCCTCCAAATATTCAGGTGTGACATGTATCAGCACTCGTCATGCAAGTGTTTTCCAAAGAGTGAAAAAGTAGTTAAGATAGAGACCTCTAACATCTTCAGGGAATACAAGTAACAACAGGCTATCAGTCAGCTGCTAGGCTTTTATTTCAGTCAAACTCTTGGGATGTGGGCAGATAAAATACTTTGCGTCTAGCATAATGTCCTATATTAAGAAGGAATCATAAATACTAAAAAGTTATGAACCATTCAGATATAATATTACATAGTATTGATTTGTGGTAGACTCTAATTAGACAGAAGTTGCAAAACAACATTCAATTAATGTTTTTCTCACATAAAAAAGTGTGTAAGAAATGTACAAAAAAACATATATACAGGTCTAGGTGTATGCAAACTCTTTCTAAAGGCAAAGAGAGAGACCTGAAGAACCTTCTCAATAAACCAACCTGATAAGAATTTGCCAGATGCTTTGCATAGGAGTCCCACAATGAGTTCTCTCTTATTCTAGTTCAGGAAAGCATTCCCACTTGCCCATCCTAACCTGTTTCACTCTGCTGTAAATATACTTAAGTCCCTGTGCACTTTAACAGGTATATATACGTATGTAAGTCAATATGACATAAAATGAAAAAGTGTATTCTTTTGAAAATATAAAATTAATTTTAGGTACAGTGAACTTTGATAGGAAATAACGATTTTTTCATATTTTTAACAAGAGCATTCAATTATTAAGAACAAAGCCTTTGTTTCCAGTAGCTCTGTGTTCAGGATCTGAGAGACTGACAAATTCCTTCACACTGCACCGCACTGCACTTAGGCAGCTATGCAGGTTCTGTGCCCACATCAGCACATCAGCTCACAAAAATGACACAATAAATTTATGCTATCTGTACACACTCATATATGCTTATGCATAGTCAGAAAATAATGAGTAAAGAAGGGAGAAAGTGCAAGAACAGCAGCAAGTCAGAGACAACAGCATCTGTGACATACCCTAACAAAAATTAAGAAAGGAGAAGAAGCATGAAATATCCATAACGGAAATCCCTATTCTCCAGCACTTGAAGAAGCAGGATTTTCTACACATTCTTTATCCTGGATCACAAAAATACTTAGCTCTATCCTCAGTATATCCTATAAGCCATTAGATGGGACATCAGCTAGCTGCTAGAGCCAAAAGCAGCAAGACAGAGTTTCAATTTTAACAAACTTGGAACTATTTCTAGCATTATATCTCATGCCAAAAGCATGTAACTGCCCCTTTCCAAGCAGCACATTCATTCTAAAATCATTTTATTGAAAATTCTCTTTACTGTTACATATGATTATCTTCAGGATTCCATCCTTACAGTACTGTCTGCTGTTTACTTTGCCCTTTTCTTGCTACTCAGATATGCTAGCACCCTACAACACAAATGAGTCAGCAGTGCTTCAAGTTCATAAAAAACCTTTATATTTTTATTTCGCCTTGTCTTCTCTGAAAGAACGTTTATATTTCTGTAGAAATATAAACATTTGTTCTGCATTACTGAATGAAATGCACACTTTTTACTATAAGACATGAGCCCTTCTGCAGTGCAGGTTAAAATATGGCCTTCCTGAAGTCCAGCAGAGTTTTGCTATTGGCTTTTATATGCAGGATCTTAGCCTTAATTAAACTGAAAGCACCTTCCTGGCTTTTTTGTTTGGGTTTCATGTCTACATCTGATATTTTTAATCCTGAGAGCAACACATATAGCAACATGGATCACATTTCCCCATTTCAGGAGCTACAACTAAACTCATAATTAAGATTACCAACTAACTAACTAATTCATTAAACCAAGTTTCTTGTACTATGCATCAAATGATCTCTGCTGCAGGAAGGAGAAGTCCTGAAGCAGCTCCAATGTTGCTTCCCTGTGTATCTGCTGAACATATTGTCGCTATACCATAGTATAAGAGAAGCCACAACGATTAAGAAGCTTGTGAGTGTCTGCCAGCTTGGTATCTCCCTATCAAATCTGAACAAACTGTTAGCTCCTTTAGAACAAAGTATGACAAAGTTAGTTAAAGTTATGCCCAGACTTTGCATCTGATGCTCTAGATCTGGAAATATCTGACATGTTCCAGACTGAAGAATCTGACATGTTCCAGACTGAAGAATATGACTGATATTTTTTCACAAATATTATATTCCTCTAAGATTATCCATAGAAAATGCTACTCTGGCTGAGATCAGAAAGCTGAGATCAGAAAAGGTGTAGGATAGGTTCCAGTGTCGAGCCAAATAACATAATAACAAATAGCATAGATGTCATGGGATCTTCAGGTCTCTTCTTAAAATAATTCAAAAATAAACATTGTCTAGCTCTACATTCATGAAGTGTAGTCTTTGACATTCCATGAACAAAAAATAACATTAAAATTTTAAAGATGCTGGCCTGTACAACCTAGGGTATGTTATCTGCAGTACAGACTGACAACTAGAAAATAGAGAAGGAGCCTGCAGTAAGCAAGACAGTCAGTTCCTCTACCTGATGGTCGTCTCAGAGGAACTTAGAAAATAAAAGACAGAAATCTACATAAAGAGAAAAAAATGAATACTATTTTACCCTTTGCTCCTCAGAGCACCTTAGATTAAATGGAATATTTTATTCTCCATTTGGAAGATACTTTCCATCTTGATAGTCTCACAAAAGACCAAAGTAGGTGTGGGGGCTCTCATTCTGGCTCAGTTGCAAAGCAGACTGTTGCTGTCCCAATTTCCATTCCAGAAAACATTAAATTATCTGATTAAATTATCTAAATGTGAAATAGGAAAACAGGCCCATAGGAATACAACAGAAAGGCTTAAACTAAGGCTAACATATCCAGTGACCACAGCAGCAATACTTACCCTGATTTATACCAAAGTAATTTAGAAGGTCACGCACATGGTGACTCACATCTGTACCCATTTATCCGACTCTATATGAGAACGTAGCTTAATTTCTGAGACGTATACTCTATATTTCTGGTTCTGAGCTAATGAAGCACTTTATATTGGTACTTCTGAGCCTCTCCACAAACCAACTCCAGTCCAAGTGCTCAGCAGACTTTCTTCTATCCTATCCTCACCTATTCTTTGGCATCAGTCTCAAAACTGCTCATTGTGAGAAATCGCTGTATAAAATCATCTTCAAGACATTGCAGGGAAGGGACCTCTAGAGGTCACCAAGTCCTAAAATAAATCTTCTCAATTTGTGTCTTTTGCCTACATTTCATAACTCATTGCAATTTAGTCATTGCAATTTGATGCTGGACAGATTCTTAAGAATAGCTATGATTTTTCCCCAAGGTGTTTGGGACTCTCATACAGTATGCCACAGAACACAGAACTTCTGTCCTGACCTCTGTAACAGTGCAAAGCAGAACTGATTATCTCTCATTTAATGAATATTTCTTTTTTTTTCTCTATTGTGAACTGACTGCAGCACGACTGATCAACACACATCCATTGTAGTTCAGAGAGAAAAAAATATTGATTAAAAGAAAGGCATTTCTTCCTGATTTGCGTATATACAGTGAAAGCAAAGTTGGCCTTTCACTTAAAACAAGCAAACAAAGTGATTTCACAAGGAGATCTCAAAAACCTTATATTTCCACGTGTAAATATTATCCTGTAGAACAAACGCATTTGCTTCCACAGAAAAGAAACAGGACTTGTTCCTCATTTGATCAAATATTTTCCTATTTAAATGTAATACTCTCCTAACTATAGCAGAACGGTTTATAAATGTGATTACAACAAACCTAATCAGTGTATTTTTTGGATGGGCAGAATATCTGAGGTGAAGACCTTGTGCTCTCCAATGTGCACGCAGGATAATCAGCTCCCTGCTAGAAGGGAAAGAATTCCTCCAGGACAAACTAGCAAACTGACTCAGATTTCCCTCTCATATTCATTGCTGAATTGCAGTCAAAACTGTATTGACACTTTAATCAGAGAAGAACATTACAGCCTACAATGATCCCATCAGTCAACGACTACCCCAAACAACATCATTAAAGTTAGCCATCCAAGCTTCCCACACCAACTACAGCACATACAGTTTGTAACTTCTCAGTAGCAGCCCACTTCACCAGGCTGTCAGACAAATCAATAACCCCCAATGCAGAAGGGACTATTTTCCAAACTTTAAAAATATGCTGTAAGCTGCCCTTCCCATAAGGAATATCAGTCTAGTCATTTGGGCTCATATCTGATTTTGTGGGCCTATGATCTCATGAGACTTACACAACACCTTGATATATTTAAATTAAGTAGCTTTTAAACAAATTAACTTCACAATCGTACCATCTCTAAGTTGCTGAGGCTCAGAGAAAACATGGTGTAAAATATTGTATTATACTCTCAAACTGTTCATTAAATTCCTACAGGAGAGTCTTTTCTCAAATAGTTCTCCAATTAAACAGAATTCAGTTTTAATATTTCAAAAAACACAACACACAAGCACCATGTCTATATATCAGTCTCCATTTAGCTTTCTTTTAGAAGAACAAGTAAATGCTTGGATTACTACAAAAATCTATCTCCAAACTTTCTTGAGGTACAAGGATATTTATAAATCCCATTCAGAAGTACAATTCTCACTGAAAATAAAGTACAGAAAAGGAGAAAAAAAAAGTGGTATTGGCTTATATTTAGAATTGTCCACAATTAAGAAATATATTCAAAGCTTCTTGAATGACAACAGGGAAGACGCATGCAGTTTCTTTTCATTGGAGTTACAGGAAATGCTCTGGGACATGTGACACTCTTGTGACTTCCCAAATTTACCAAGCAAAATGCCTCAGAGCAGCGAAGTCACAGCTCTAGGAGCACAGAACAAAAAGAAGAGTCCAGAGAAGAAAGCGCAGATCTCCTCCTCACCGCAGTCCAAGACAGGGGCAGCTGCCATTTCTGACAGATCTTTTTCAAGCAGCCCTGAAATACTCCTGATGATGGTCGAAACATCACCTCTGACAGAAACCTAATGTAGCCCTGTAGTGCCTCAACTACCCATCCTGCCAGACAGTGTTTCTTAAGTGCTGAATTCAACTCTTCTTTGCACAACTTCTAAGCTCAGTTTTTGTCCTACTCATCACAGGCAAGGGGAGCTGATTATGTCCTCCTTTTCTACAGCAAACCTTTGTTATCGAAACACTGCTATTCAATACCTTCCTCACAGCGTCCCTGAGTGTCCCAGCATGAAAATCAGTTTTTCTAACATCCTTCTTTGTTCTAAGAATATAAAGTCTACCCAGAAATTAGGGACAGTCTCCGTTATCTTGGTGGCTACATGCTAAAATTGTCTTCAAGGTACTATCACTGATCTGAGTAAGAACATGCTATTTGTGTTAAAAAAACTTACATTTTTGTATACATACCTAATAACAATTGACATATCAAAATGGTGGAGAAATGAAAGGAAATTCAAAAAATCATCTGATCCTCTCTTTCCCCAGCATATAATATTTGTTTACATTGTAACCATTTCTTTTTGTTTATTGGTATTTTTCTATATAACAAAGGCATGGGTGGGAGTCTCACATATTTTCCGCAGAGCAGGTTGTATTTACATTGTCTACCATCACATTCACTCCTATTACTATTATTTGAAGTGCTGCACAGACAGAAATCTTTGCAGTGAAGAAGTTCAATAGCTTGTACAAAAGCCAAATGCTAGGTTATACATTCTAGAATGCCATCCACTGGTACCTGCTGAAAAACTATCCCAAAACTACCCGAGCTTGGACTACAGGCCCAAGGCCAAGTGCACTGACCAAATGATAAGGTAGGTCATTTTTCTCATTGACCTAAGTTACAACTCTTAATTTTCTGCAATCACAGCCAGTATCAAAGGGTCTTTCACATAACAAGTGAGGAGATGCTACAAGTTATAGACTTTTGCTTACACAAAAAATGCATGTCCAGTGTCTTCCTTTAGCATTTCTGATAAAATCAACATAGATGCTTATTTTTACTATACGACATTATGATGCCAGCAAAATTTAGCAAACATTTATTACACTACTATACAATTTGGACTTTATTTTATCTTGTATAGTTTTATAGAATCACAGAGACTTTTCAGACATGCCTATTTATACTTCTCTGCATGGGGCAGAACAAATACAACTTAATATTACTTTAGATCCAAAACCAAATTTCTTTCTTAGCATGTCCTTGATTAATTACATAATTAAAATCTATCTCATCAGACCCTAGTCTTCACTGTTCACTTGGAAGAACTATAGTTAACAGCCTATGTGGCCCTTCTTAAGACTCCAGCATAAGAAACTCAGCACACTTTCACAACTGGGTTAAGTGGAGGTAGTGTTTGATGCAAGTCCAAAGGGAAGCGTAAACTCACTCCTTCAAACCAATATGAAGAGTGTTAGATGCTTTGCTTTAGCACCCACAGAGTGAAAAGGTCACTAAAAAAAAGGATGTACATTTACAGGAAAAAAAAGTTATCCTCTATTACAGGACATGATGATGACACAGTGATGTTTTTGTCTCCAACAGTTCTTAAAACAGGAGAGCTTTAACCTTGAATATATAAGCCTGTTAAGTTGTCCTCATTTTCTATTTCTGAGTGGCATCAAAGGTAGTATTGGCTCCTTTCCTAATCATTCTGCTACACTCTGCAGAGAGAAATTCTCCCAGGGTTTATGCTGCAGATCACAAACCTCAATCACAAACTATACCACAAATAAGGAATAAAGAATAATACTCGATCAACCTGCACTGAAATCTGAATCTAAATGATCTACTGAGAGAAGGCCCTGGAGGCACCAGCAACCGTTCCTCTCCCAAGATGACAGCCACCAGCCTCCCCTGACCCTGTCTAGCCACAGGCCCATGTCAGCCCAGTCTGGGGCCACCAGTTCCTGTCCCTGTCTGTGGACCCTGCTGACCCCAACCCAGTCCTGGTCATGGGCCACCCATGCCTAATGCCTGGGACAAGAGCTGCCCTGCTGCTCTCCCTAGGGTTAAGATGTTTTATATGCCCTTTTGACTGCCCTTATCAGGCAGTACCCATACCATGCCTTTCACAGCAATATCCTCCAAGCATCAAGTTTTAGGTAGACTGGCTCTACATGTCTTCAAACCAGTTTTATGCAAGACATACTAAGGCAATGGTGATGAAGATATGCTGCTGCACTAGAAAAGGTCCCTAACAAACCGTCTTAAATATCTGCCCTCTCGTTTTCCTAATGTACAAAAGTCCCTAAGCATCTGTTATCATCTGAATGCTTTGGGATCAAGAAAAGATAATGAAAGTGACCTAAATTTAAGCCTTTGTCCTAGGCTTCCTTTTTCTTCTGAGACTGGTAGATAAAAGTAGTTCAGTCTCCTTCAGGCTTTCCCTTCTAATAATACTCTGCCAATATCTCCAGCTGTGGACCTTAAAAATTAAAGGACTTGTCATTATGGCATGTGTAAGGTAAATGAATCGTTTAATCTATGATATAATTAACATCAAATGCATTCTTCATTTAGCACTTTCATGTTTCACTTTTAGCAGCAGCTTTCTTGTTTTGTTATGTGCTGTTTAGTATACAAAAATGAAACGCTTTAATCATCTTTAATTTTTCATTCTGTTTCTGCTTTCGTCTTTCTTAGCTATAAGCCTGAGTCAAAGGACTCGACTAAAACACATACCAAAATCCTGAATCAGCACTATGATTCTAGCTAATTTTGTAAAAGATCCTGGTTTAATTATAGGCAAAGTTATCATGTGGGATAAAACACCTTTAAATGCTGGGCTGTTCAAAATGCCTACATCTTGTAGCATCTGTTCATCTGCAACACAATGTAAGTCTGAAAATCAAGAAAAGTTTCTGGTACTGGATGTTCCATTACAAGCTCTTCAAGCCAGAGAATGACTTGAATTCAAATTTTCATTAATTTTAGTAGAAGTTTTGTCAGGGTAGTGGTTGTAGTGCAGGACTTTACTGCATGTTTTTACTTAGTTTACTCTTCATGTCTTAAGGAAAAGTCTCTTACAAACAGGTCCAGAACTTCTAAAAGACAGAGCTAACAGACAGAGCTAACTTGGATTTTAAGAAGGATATCACACGCTCGCTGCTTTTCTAAACTAAAATATCCCAACCATGCGCGTATCCACAGTCCGAGTTAGCAGTGCAAAGCAGACAAACGACTGATGTAAGCCTAACAGTGTGCTTATCTTTAACAAAGCTTTATTAGCTATAGCTGAATGTGTCATAGATAACCAGTCTGCCATAAATATATATTTGACATTTAGGTGTAATGTTGCACAAGCTGCCAGCAATCATAAGCTAGGAGCTTTCACGGTCCACTTAGTGCACATGCATTAGGAACCAGGCAACTTTCAATTATTCAGTTGTTTAACTATTCATTGATGTATACAGATGACAGCCTCGTGCCCACAGTCCGGTCTGTGACACAGTGTCAGCAACAAGGATATATGTGGAGCACATACTTCTCAGATCACTCCCTATTTGCCTTCTGCTCTTCAAAACTGTCTTTGCTGTCAACTGCCAACAGTTTACAAGTTTTCTAAACTTACAAACAAATTACGTATGTTCTTGCAGCCTAGTTTAAAAAAGTGTTCTTAGATAGATTTTCACTTTATCATCTGGGTTGTCTCAGTGCTTCTCCCCCAGAAGCACTCTGAAAGGAGTATGGTAAGCAGACCATATGATTTCTTAGTTGCCTGACTGTATTTTACTTCTGCACTAAATCTCTCCCCAATCCAGTGTTGTACATGAATGAAACAGGGCTGAGCGACCATGGAATTCCTGTCTACAATGCATTTTCTTAAACAAACTGGAAGTTGCACAGGAAAGCATGGGAGAAGATGACTTGCAGATGTCATCACAAGGCCACTCTTCTTGACACCTGAAATGTCATGGCAGTTGCAACAGGTCCCCAGTAGCTGGACAAAAGCAAGCAGCACACTCATCTTCAGAGAGAAAGAAAAAAGAACGGAGGGCAAAAGGATCCAGGAAGCTACTCCCGCCAGTCAAACTAACCTCAGCCTGCCCAAGACCCAGGTACACATTCTTAGGTAAATTTATGTAGCCATTTCCAGACATTTTGACATTAAATACAAGAATGCAACAAGGAATAACCATCCTTTATTTACCAAGAGAAAATAATGCTTGATCAAGCTCACAGCCTCCAACAATGGTCTGGTCCTGTCAATGAAGAGTGAGTAGTGGGTATAAATGGATATATATATGACCAGTGGATATAAATGGTAACCACTTACCTTATCCAGTCTTTTGACATGGTGTCCTGTTGTATCCACAAAGCTATGGGCAGACTACAAGATAAGTCAAAGTCTAGCTGGATATTGAGGTAAAATGGTCAAAGCCTACCTGTTCAACAACAAGTATAATCAACAGTTATTCCAACTCAAAGTTCAGGAGTTACAAGAAGTGTTCCTCGGGAATCATAAAGGGCACCAAACCATTTACAGTGGGACAGGGTGCACCCAAAGCATGTGAATGACTCCACATGGCAGTATGTTAATAAGCTGAAGAGAAATGTTGCCATGACATGAATGTCACAAAATTCAACAAAGATAAACACAAAACCTTGCACCTTAGATGAAAGAGTTCCATGCATCGTTACAGACTCACCACCCTTGTTTGGAAAAAAGTTTTGTGGAGAAAAACCTTGGTATCGTGGCATACGGGAAGTTAAATATGTCACTGGTGTGCGCTTGAAGCAGTGAAGCTCTGCATTATTATGATACAGATCTGCATTAACATGAGTGTTGCTAGTAAGTTTTCAGCAGAGATTATTACTCTCTGTCACTCACAAACCCAGAGACAGAGTATTGTGCCGACTTTAGGAGCCCTCAGAAGCACTGAAGAATGTCATCAAATAAGCACTACCCATCCCATCCACTCGATACAAGGCTGAGAAAAGGAAGAGAAACAGAAGACAGGAGGTGACTCTATAATTAACTATACCCTCATAACTCAGGGCCACGAGAAAAAGGGCAAAGGAACAAAAGCTGTAAAGGCAACTTAGGCTCAGCTGTTTCCTAACTTTTGAGCACCTGATTTTGCAACATTGGTAATATTCCTTCAGTACAGTAGGGTATATAAATTTAAAACCCTACAGGCAAGAAACAACTAATTAGGCCATGGAAGTCTAATCAGTGGGATTATGTTTCTGAAAGAAATTAAGTCTATGTGCAGTAGATGCTAACATGCTCGTCAATATTCACACAAGAGAATTAGCATTCCTAATAGAAAGTTAGAGTTAGACTTTTTCATCTAAGGTCAGCTCAATCTTATCATGTCCAACTTTCATATCAGATCTTACAATGCCTTTCCATTTCACATTTTTGATTACAGTGAAACTTATAAATGCAGGTTGCATTCACCTTGACGAAAGACAGGGCCAAATGCCAATGCTCTGCTACAGATAAGGAAAGATAAAAAGTAAATTTTATTTCCTATCAACATATTTTTCATTGGGCCCTTTGATGTTACTTTCAAATACTGATAACAGCCAGGCTTCTGACATGTAATTATACCTGTTTTGTCCTGATTGATTAAGCAAAACAATTATAGATATCTGTGCAAGCCAATCCTAAATAAACAGAACACTATAAAAATGCAAATTTATTTCACAATAAAGAAATCAATGTGCTAAAAATGGAAGCAGATTACGGAATACACAAAAGAAAAGAAATTAGCTCAAATAAGATGTTAGAGGCATTAGGCAAGATGTTAAAGAAAATAAATTCAGGAAAATATTTTTTAATATAAAAACACCTTTTTTCCCCTCATACTACCTATATGCTCATCCCCATTTTAGCATAGCTTCTTGGTAACTTCACTTTTTTTTTATTTGCAAAAAAAAACCCAATTTCTTCTCTTACAGAACTGCCACAGCAATAAGGACTTGCCTGCAGCACAAAAGGATATTTTTCACCTCACAACCTCACTTTCAGACTGTTAGAACTTTCAGTCCAAAAGATCTTCTCTGAGAGAGTATTCCTCTATGACTTTCAATATCTGAGCAGTGGAAGTATATTGCAAGAGAGCGCATCACTTGCGCAATCTTCTTTAACCTGTATGTTTTCTATCTCTGGTTTAAGACTATTTGTGCACATACTGGTTGAGAATAGTTATTTGCACACAATTGGATATTTAGCCACACTGCCCCTAAGTCCTATTGCAAGTAGTCCTGTCCTTGAGAATCTCTTTTGAGTTATATGTAAGAATCATCTAACTAATATTAATCCAGAGATGAAAAAGGAAAAATTAATTGTTTCATATCTTAAATCTAACAATTTTCTATAATCTCCTCCTCAATAAATTACCAAAATACAGGCCGGTTAAGTAGATTACAAAGTGGGTGAAAAAAAATGGCAGTTCTGCCAGGCTGAACAGCTGGTGGTCAGTCATGTAAAGTCTAGCTGGTAGCCAGTAACTAGTGGCATCAAAATGGAACCAATATTGTTTAATGTCTTCATTTAAGAAACTGGATGACTGGACAGACTATCACTCTTACCACCTGTTTGGTCAACACCAAACTGGGGGGAGCTGTCATTGACCAAGCTGGTCAGTGAGCTGAAGCACAGTCTACAAAGAATAGCCTGAAGGCTGAGGGTTTGTTCAGCCTGGAGAACAGAAGACAGAGACCGGTTTACAGCTGTTTATGGCAACACAACTGGAGGCAACACAACAGCGAAGACGGAGGCAAGCTCTTCTCGAAGCTGCACAGCAGTGAGAGATGAGTCAGTGTACACGAGCTGGGAAATGGGAAAAGCAAAACCTTTATGACCATGAGGGAGGTCAAACACTGGCATGGGGCAGGCAGAGGCTGTACAGCTGCCATTCCTGAAGGTGCTCAAGACTCAGCCGTAGCCTGGAGAAATCTGATTAGACCTGCTCTGAGCGGAGTTGGACTAGATGACCTTTAAAGGTCTATCCCAACCTAAGTTAGTCTATAATTTGATCTACACAAATGAAAAACAGCAAATTGTCCCTGAACCGTGGGCACCTACCAAGGACAGACATGACAGAGAACTAAGTCACACTATCTCTAGTCCAGTTCTCCACTGAAGTTGGCAGTGAAACAGAGAGGTGGGGAGTTAGCTGACACAGAAAGCCCTTTTTTCTTTAGACAGATAACAGGGGCCCTAAAATTGTTACACAAAAGACTGAGTTGGCCTAACTCAGAAATGATACCATTCAGGAAAGTCAAAATTTGGACTGCTCACAGAACATTTTTACTCTCCATTAATGTTAAAGGACTTGGCTTCTGCAGCTGTAAGTAGCATTTATTCTGTGTCAGACGAAAGGGAAAAAACAATAGAGAAGTCTTTCTTAAAATTTAAGGTCTTAAAAACCTTTCCACACTTCTTTGTATTAGCTAACATGTGACACACAAACTTTTATGGGGCACATTTCAATGATAAGAATCATCTTATCTTATAAAATACAAACTCACTGAAGCTTCTTGAGACTTAAAATGAAGTACAATGAAATATAATACAATAAACCTTAGAAAAGCACTTTTAGTCTTGAGCAAATTATATTCCCTGCCTCAAAGAAATAACTGTAACTTTTATCTCCCTCCATAGGTATGGATAAAATACTTTAAAGAAGGCACTGTTTTAAAGGAAATGTGTGAGAAGAAAAAATATATATGCATCTTTGTATATACAGGAGGTGTAAATGACCTCCTGCTTATCTATCACTTACTTACTTTTCAGTGCCTTCTCATCTTACCATCCTGAATAAATTCAGAACAAACTTTTTCTGCCAGTTTACAACCCACTGCTTAGTTAAATCAGCACTGAGACCAGCAGAGGCTTTCCTTATAGGTAGAAGAAAAAAAAAGAAAAACATATTCAGTAAAATAATTTTGCTAGTCAAGCCAGTTTCAACATGGATTAGAATGAATCATGCCTTGCAGGCAAAGCTTTGCACAAGGGCTGTTCCTCGGATGTGTAGTCTCAGCTACAGAACTCAAAGCACGCAGCATTGCATACTCACTGCTGCACAAACACTGTGCAGGAAGGCCATTTTCACCCATTCCCTCCTCCCTCCCAGTCATAGGGTATATCTCTTCCCAGTTGCAAATCTTCCATTTGATCCTGCCTTGGTAACAAGAAATATGACTAGCATTTTGAAAGAGGAATTACCACAGAATCACAGAATGGCTGAGGTTGGAAAGCGACCCCTAGAGATCATTTAGTCCAACCCCCTGCTCCAGCAGGGACACCCAGAGCACGGGGCACAGGGCAGCATCCAGGAGGGTTTGGAAGATCCAGGCGGGTTTGAAAGATCTCCAGAGAAGGAGACTCCACAGCCTCTGGGCAGCCTGTTTATCTTACAGCTTCAGAACTTTCACTCATCTTGGATGGCATCTAGTCTCCCAAGGACTTTTACTAAACACTTTTACTGTGCTACACCAGCTGAATATGGAAAAATTAAAAGGGAATCACAGAGGTATCCTGCAACAAGAGAAGTGATTTTAGTCCTAAGGATTTTCAGTCCTCAGGAGCAATAGATGCAATCCTGCTGTCCTAGTAAACATTATAGTAAGGGAATGACTATGGAATTCACCAGTTTAAGAGCACAAGACACCAAAGTCAGCAGGGACCAACATTTTCTTCTATTTGTTGTTTTCCTTCTCAGATCTGTATGCACAAACTAGATCAACTCTGATTAAAGAGGTTGATTAAGAGAACTGCTGATTAAGAAGCCTGCAAGCTGCAATGAGCTATTGATAAGATCATTCAACTGCCTTTCACTCACCATCTTATGTAAGGCTGAACCTGGTTCCTTGTTCTATTTCCAATGTTCTCAGCAAGGCTGAAAAAAACTGTCATCACATACTGCAACATGTAAAGGTACCATAAGCAAGTAACCTTTCTACCTACAGTTGAAAAAAGTTAACCTCACTTTGATTTAATTTCCAGACTCTGAATTATTGGAAGCTTTTTTCTAAAGCCCTTGAAGGGTTGTTCCTTTCTTCTTGATTTTTTAAAGAACTGCCTCTTTTAAGTAAGACCTTTCTAGGTCAAATGTCTTCAGAGTCTTATATTTAACTTGTATTTTTCGTATGTATTCAATTTGTGTTTGACCACATTAAAATACATCTTCATGCCCTGCAATTATTTAACCAACTACCAATTCCCATATCTGACCCCTTTCCAATAGTGTCATCAGACTTGATATTGTCTACGTATTTTACCAGCAACAACAAGTGTCCAATAAAAACTTATTAGACCTATTACTAAGGCCTATAGTACTCTGCTAAAAATGAACTACCTCATTCATCTTTGCCATGAATAATCATACTGTGCTTGATCAGTCAGATAGTTTTTAATGAATGTAAATCTATTGTTAGTTTCTAAATACTAAATGATTTTAAAATCAAGATATTTTCCCATATTAGGTAGATGATTTTGATGAGTCCCATGTACACACAACTGCAGTTTTTTATACAAACTTATGTAATCAACTATAAAAAAGTTACCTGCTATGAAATCATGCTCCCTGACACCAGTTATATTTTAAGCCACTGCAACTCTTTGACAGAGTCCAAATAAATGGTTCTGCTATATTTTTCAAATGCAGTTTCATACTAACCTGCATACTTCAGCCATTCCTGTGGCTTTTTTAAAACCTACAGACTCCATTAACAGTCTATGAAATCTTTCCCCAGTGTTAAGGGATTATGAGCATTAATGATTCTCAGAACTCCCTATACACTGAAATTTCAGAGAAACCAAACTGATCAGAAAAGTTGATATGGAAAGATTTAATTAGTTAGGGGACTAACAAATTAATTGGTTGGGGTGAAGCATATGAAACACAAGAGAGACTAAAGGAACAGAGTTTCTTTTGCTTGCAGAAGAGAAAGCTAAGGGAAAGTTTAATTGCTGTGTCCTAGTACCCAAATAGGGCTATGGGGAAGATCGAGCCAGATGCTAGTCAGTGAGGCACACTAAAAAGGTAAGAAACAATGGTCACAATTGCAGCAAGGGAAATTACAACTGGAAATAAAGTAAATAAAGCATTATTCATGACAAGCACTGGAGCTTAGCCTGTGGACTCTCCAGCACGGGAGGTTTTCAAAACTCTACTGGCCCAGTTTATAAGCAACCTGATCTAGCTTTTACTTAAGTCCTACTTTGAGCAGAGGGCTGAACTACAAAAGCTCCTGATAAAAACTCCACCACAAATTATCCTGTGATTTTATAACTCTATTTTTAGCAGATGCACCTTCTCACTTTTCTTTTGTTACAGTTAGCAAAAAAGTTCCACGTTATTCAGGATGAACAGATGTGAAGAAAATATGTCTTCTTTAATTCCAAACATAAAATGGAAATATCTACTAGCTTGTAGATGCTAACTACTAACATATAAAAGAAGAAAAAAAAAATATGTAATTTTACCATTTGCATTTAACAATAACCTGTACCTGGCCTACAAATTTAAGCAAACTAAATAAAAAAAAAAGTTTAGGAACTCTGAAGAAGTTTCTGACTATTTGACCATCTGAGAAGTCACCCAGGTTGAAATCACAAATAACAGCAGTTGTTCTTCCTATATATTGCTATAAATTCCTAATTAGTATTTTTTTGTTCTCAGGTGCATCTCATAATCCATTGCTAGCTATCCACACAGGCCTCGTAACAGTACCTCTGATATAAGCTGCAATGCCCTCCCTCCATTTATCCATCCTAATGCAACATTATTTAGCTAAATTGTTCAGCTAACTGGATTGTTGCTTTAAAACATCCCTTTAATAAGAACCAATTGAGAGCCAATTATAGTAAAGCCAGCCACACTCTAATTCCTCTGAAATCACCACTAGCTTTTGCTCACTGCCGTATCTGTGACTATTTAAAATATTTTTCATGACACTGTGCCTTTTCCTTACATTTGTCATGTAAATAAATCCACAAAAAAAGAAAAAATAATTATGGGATAGTACTACAACAGCCTCTTTAGTTCCTATCCAGCTTCAGAATTGATCTAAAGCTCGCCTTTATCTTGACCCACTAGTTGAATTCCTTATTATTAATGTGGAGGCTAATCAGAGCATACAAGCCTACGTTCCTATGTCACAGATGTCCTTTTATTCCCAGAAAATAAGCCCTCTTGCTGAAAAATAAAACAAAACAAAAAACATATCTTATTGTTTATCTCTAGCAATGTCTGGCTCTTTCCTCTTCTTCCTTCTCTGCTGGATTTTATGGCCAGGCCATATTTTCAAAATCATTTGGTTAGCTTTCCCTTCCAGTTTCATTTCTTGCTATCTTCCAGAATCTCTGGCTGGAATAGTACTTGATGAGGTCTGACTTGATGAAACCTCTAACGCTGTCCTTCTACCAACATTAGACATCTTTTCAGGTAATTTTTTTCCTTCCTGGAATGCACAATTTGCCCTTGGCTCCTTCACTGCCCTGCAAAATCTCCAGTTCCCTCTTCTTAGTATAGAGTCCTGAGGAATAATTCTTTGTCTTTGGCTAATTCAGGAAACATTTTTGTTTATTTGAGATCTGCCTAGTTTGATTTTGTTAATAGCTCTCAGCTAATTAGTCAGCTAATACTTTACACTCCCACCATCACACTGATTTCACTGGTGCAATTATCTTATTTTAAAAAGGACATTCACTGGAACTATACAGCGTGGACAGAGACACTCAGTTAAAAATTTCAGCAGTAGACGTGCTTCATAGAATAGAGAAACATCAATTAGAAGAAAATTGTTTGTGCCTTTTTTCAAAACCATCTGGAAGGTGACCTCAATGTTAAAATGTAATAGATGCTCAGTATGATACTACTTTTACTGCAACAACTTTAGAATATATTTCAGATTACTGTACTAGATTCTAATGTTCAAGCAGCTCTGCTCCAAATACTGTAACAATACTGGCTCAAATGATGTGTAAAAGGAAGTTATATTATATATATAAAGGCATGCTCAATGTCAAAACTCAAAATAGAGGTAACCTGTAAACTGAGTCAGTTTGAAACAAAGTTTCAAAATATTGCAGAGATGATTTGTATCTTCTGGAATACTATAGCTAAAGTAAATGTAAAGTGAAAGAGTTTCTATATCTCACTTTTTACATGTTCAAAAGGATTTAAAGTACCAATTAGCTGCTTGTTTTAAAAAGAGTGGTAAAAAATACTATTTATTCTATTCAGAAAAACAAGCAATGTCAATTTATTTATATGTATTACAATTGATGAGCAACTTCAATTTTATATTAAATGCTGCTCACAGTGATGTGGGAAGTACTTAGTCTCAGAACTGGGAGTTTTCTGTCATTAACTGAGAAAGCAATCGGATGAATTTAAGAATGATCTTTAAGAAAAAAAAAAAAAGTCTTCATGAAGACTAGAAAAATCTCTTCTGGAATGTTAGAATAAGTTTAGGCTTGATATTGCCTTTATTCTCGGCCCAGCAGAGGCTCTCCCACCAGTATTCAAAGGAGACGAAGGAGGGTTTAAGCAAGGGCTTAAGGAGAAAGGAGCTATCCAGGAGTCCTGGAGCCTTTCCTCCCAAATTAATTACCTTCTCATTTCCTGACAAACACTACTCATTCCTTGTATCCCCTGGCTTGCTGACACATCATTAAAGCAGTGGAGAGCTAGGGCCAGAGTCAGGCTTCTCCTCAATGGAGCATGTTAGGGAGCCAGGGGACATCCCAAGATTCAAAAGCTAGTGGTGTCTCGTGCCAGGAATGGAACAGAAAGAGGCATGAGGGGGTCTTGGGTTGCAGAGAATTCGCCCTCTCGCCCCCTCCATGCCTTTGGAAGGTGAAACCTCAGCTGGCAGAGGGCACATCCCCCGGCAGCGTACGCTGCTTTTGCCCTGCTCATGCAGCACGGACAAAGTCGGTGTCGGGCCCATGGTTACTGCAAGGAACCTACCACCCTGGGCAACTGCCTGCTTTCGCCGCAGCAAACACTGTCATCACAGCTGGACTTAACGGCTTTCCTTCCACTTCCCAAATGGTAAACAGAAAAAATAGACACAAGACCCTACGTTCTAACACTAGAACCAAAAGAAAAAAAAAAGGATCGTGACCTCCATGTATAATAATGACTTTTTCCTTCTTAGTAGATAATCTTTGAAACATATTTGAGAACATTTAACACATACTAATGGATAGTGCCTTTTATAAACCAGAAAGCAAGCAAGTTTTGATAGGCTAAAGAATTAACATTGGGAACATTTCATGCTTCCAAGCATAGACATATTAATGTCTCTGCTTGATTTTGATGGAAATATATAGTGCCATTCTTTTGACGTAAAGTTTACCCCCATATCAAAAACTCAAGCTCTTACTGTTATACACTACTGTATCTGAAAGCAGAAAGAGCTTCCTTGTGCAGTGTGACAGTATGTGAAGCTTACAGGTGTATGTTTCATTTTACATTATTAGTTGTAAGAAGTCCACACTATAAACTGAAATTACAACAGTCAACAGACTTTCATCACTGCAGCAAGCAGAGCAGAAAACAGGATGTTGTTCAGTTTTTATATTTTACAAGAAGCACAACTCCCTGTGTACAAAAATGTCTTATTCCTAAACTTACTTTCCAACTCCCAGAACTAACCATTTCCAGACTTCTTTGCCCTCTTCTGACTCGTTCATAATTGTTCCAATCATCCCAAGATCATCAATCTTGCAGACACCATGACTGTTTCATGACAACAGCTTTTAGTACATCTTATATTATTCTCACAGTAATAAATTCTGTATAAATAATTAATTTCTTTCATTTAGTTTGTCTTCTATTATACATAGGACCCAGTTTTCTAAGGTTTGGGCCATTCAAGGTAAGAGTTAAATTCAACTTTGTGTCGTCTGTGCTATAAACTGAGAATGCAAGACGATTTAACAACAAATATACCAAAAGCATTTGGGTGAACAAGTGTGGTGAACTGTGGTGTTTTGGTGAACAGGTTCTCTTCCCTACAATTGCTTACTCATTCTTTATTGAGATCTTTCCTCTTCTTCATAAGTCTTTTATTCCAGCACACTACAGAAGCAAATGCAGGTCTTTCCGTGATGACCCTAGCATGTATTGTTATCATTATCCTTTTAGCAATAATTCTTTTACTTAAAAAGCAAATAAATGTATTATTTTAAATCTGAACACATGGCTTCCTCTTGGCTCTCTTTCCAGGGATTTTCCAAAGACTCAAACTCTGTCTGCTTTTAAGCTTCATTATCAGAAATACTTTAAACACATCTCTTTGTGTTCTGTATTTTTTTCTCAAGTGAAATGCAATATCAAAAAATCTCTGAAGGTAGCTCCTGTGGAGAGTTTGGTTCCAATCACATTTTCTAGACATCTGAAAATATGTATGTATGTATAATACACAGTATAATACACGGTATAATACACGGTATAATACACGGTAACTAGAAAAGAAAGATGCTAAACTCCATGAAACATCACCAAAAGAAGACTTATAAAATTAAGCTGTTATTAAACAGAGCACTAATTCACATCATGTTTTATAGATAAATTCACTTTAAACCAGTACAAGCCTG
The DNA here is from genome assembly GCA_032275445.1 of Crypturellus soui. Classification (NCBI taxonomy): domain Eukaryota; kingdom Metazoa; phylum Chordata; class Aves; order Tinamiformes; family Tinamidae; genus Crypturellus; species Crypturellus soui. Next base: position 1,274,660 of record JAUBNY010000635.1, on the reverse strand, counting down.
TATGAAAAATGAAAGACATGACCTCTGCGTTGGCTATTAATTTTACCATCTACACCATGATGCTGGCACCGCATTCCTGCAGTTGCACACCAGATCATGGGACTATTTCAGGCTAAAACTGGTTTTCTGTTTTTCTGGTCTTAAATGGTAAGGTGAATTCTATATTTTCTTGCACATAAGGAAGAGTTTGGAAAAGCTATATTTCAGGATATTTCATAAGCTTCTTAGGGGAAACCCTTCTCTCCCTATCGACTACAGTGGGAATCTAGGGAAACCAGGCACTATAGGATTTCCCTTCCCAACACTGATTATTAAAAAAGGAAAAAAAAAAAGAGCTTAGAAAACAGCGTTCAGCATGGGTACTATGGGCAAAGCTTTCAGTTTCCCCTTGGATAAGGAAAGGATTTCTGCTACGCAGCAGGAAGTGGGAATTATGCATACTGCAGTAGCAGGGTACAAGGGGAAGAGTCTTTTAGTCTCTTTGAACCTGCTCCCTCTGGTTACAGCTTGCATTTAGAGACTGCTTCTTCTGAGGTAAAGTTTTGGCTGTTCCACTTCTTGATGTCCTCCAGGAACCACTGTGTTATCACGGGATTCAAATGGAGACAGGCTGGTGATACTGAGGCTAGGTTTCCTTGGGCAGATGATGTTTTTAACTCAAGCGAATGGGTTTTAGCGATCCCTTCCTTGCCTGCAGCTTAGAGGTTAGGTATCTTACAGTTCTGTCAAAACGCTGTTTGCTCAAGCCAGAGTTAGCTCAGTTCAGCTTTGAATATTTTCCATGTTTCATTCCCTAATGCATTAATCAAGATAGTGGCTGTCACAGCAGAACCATCTCCAGCTTCACTCACAACACTGACAACATGAATCCTGTTCCTTTGCCAAGGGAGCCCTCTTGATACATCCTTTCCAGATAGATACCCCCATCCCAGAAATGTTCACTTGGCTGGGGGATGTAAAATGCCACTGCTGTTATTCTAACGTGGCTAGAAGTCTCCAGGCAGCTTCCCAGGAGCTGCATTGCAGCAATGCCCTCTCATCAGCTTGCAATACACATAGGCGAGTGTGATGAGCAAGGATTGCTATTTTTCATTGACACGCTGATCTCGCAGTGCTCCAGAGCCCAGAAAGCCAGTCCTCTGATCACTTTTGCTCTCATGTGTTATATTTCTTCTGACCTCAAAATCCCACTTTTCTTTCGCTCCAGTTTGCGCTACACAAATATAACATCCACCCACCAGCCTCTTCCAGATCTTCTGCTGTGCAACCATGATGCGACTTCCAAAAGAACAAGCCATAGTAGAGATTATTATGTGTGATTCTCCCCATAGTGCTGCCATTGCTATAAAAAAGGTCTATATGCCATTGAAAATCATCTCCACTAGTAAACAACAAATAAAAAAAAATAAAAAGAAGTATCAGAAGGAGAAGGCTACTAAGTTAAAAAACTCACTGTAGTTAATTAGAATGAAAAACAAAAACAAAGAGTCCTCAAGAAATGAATAAGGCAGAAATTAGAATGTTTTATCCCAGAAATATTTTATGTGGGTAAAGCAGGTATTTCTAGATGTTCTGATTGATGTTACCTTTCCAGTTCATCAGTCTATACTGCAAAATCTCCTGAACTGATTAGATTTTCAGGACTTCAAAACACTGATCTATATGGTATCCTTTTCTTTCCAGAAAGCCCAGTATACATTATGGCATAAAATCCAGCATCTCCAAGAGCAGTATCTTTCAGCTACTTCTATACCAAAGGAATCCACACTAAACTGAGACTTGGAATGGAGCTATATCATGATAGAATGTACAACAAATACATAAAAATCAAAGTCCACAGTCTTAAATGGATAGTTGTGGTCAGTGCTTTTCAGGATTGTTGCTTAAAAATGAACTTTAAAAATCACAAGTGTGTCGAAGTAGAATATTTACTAAATAATAATAAATAAAAAAAACAGGGGTGCAGGGCTGTTTCCTGAAGAGGACACCATTAAAAAGACTACATTATCTGTGGATCAAATGTAAACTCCTGGCTGGAATGATAGAAGATTCATGCTTTAGCTACAACCTTTTAGCACACCTCTTAGTAGATGGCTAGGAAAAAAGAAAGGCATTCTTAAATCTGTTATGTTATAAGAAATTTATATTGCATTTGATGAAAATGATGACATGCTATTAAATAATATTTAATATTTAATAAATGATTTACCAAGATGCCATTAGGCCTGTGACAAAGCCAGCATTAGACTTCCTATTGGCGTGAGATTCAGTGCATTTGGCATATGAACTCAAAACATCAAATCATTCACCTCTGCCACCAGCTGGCCCAATAATTTGAACACCATACCTTGAAATCAACCCTCCCATTCCATACAGCCTTTGAAAGAGAGCTCAGCCATAACCATGTTTCCAGTAAGTCCCCAATTTGAAGTAGTAAGAACATCCAGCAGCATTCTTCTTTTGGGGTGTAAAAACACATTGCACAATACATTTTCTGTATGAGCAAGGCATAATTGTAAAACTACATTTTCCTGTCAGGCTTTTGCTGGCAAAAATAGGGCTCTTGAATTAATTGTGCTACCTGAAATTTCCAAAAACTAATTCTAGCCCTGTAATCAGGGATGGTCCTGGTTTCCTGGACACTGTATGTGACTGCTCACAGCAATACAGGGGCATGGAGGGTTAAAAGCAAACAGAGAAAGCACACCTCACCCTGCAAGCTCCCAGGCAGGACTTCTGCATCCATGAACTGTTACAGGGCCACTGCATCCAGATGGCTGTTCCGCTGCAGGGGAACAGGCAAAATTTAAAGTTCAGGAATTGCACAGCACTTTTTACACGAAGAAACGGGATGCCTAGCTGCAAGAATCCGCAACCCAGGGCAAGGGAGGATTTGCTAGTGCCTACAAGGCAGTGTAACAGTCAATGCACATAAAGTGTGCACAGGAGGACGCCCACACCACCCCAGCGCCCCTGCTGAGCTTCCTTGTCCTACCCATCTTAGGGTGCACGGAGACAAAATAAAATAAAATAAAATAAAATAAAATAAAATAAAATAAAATAAAATAAAATAAAATAAAAAATAAAAGGAGAATTAAAACAAAAAGGGCAGGAAGAAAAGATAGAAGTCTATGACAACCCAAGGGGTAGCAGAGAAAACAGCAGCATGAGAAAAGCATTGTCATTCAGCAGTATTACTGCTTTTACTGTAATTAAATATTAGGCAGTGGAACGACATCAGTTGATGCCAGCCTGGGGGAGCAGGAAGACAGGAGGGTTATTTGGGGGGGTTATTATTTTTTTTTAATAATAATCATAATGTGAGAAAAGCAGGGGAAGCAGAAACGGCACCCAGGCGCTGCCAGTGGGGATCCCCGCGCCACCGCGCTTCCCTCCATCGCTTTTTCCAAGGGGGAGATCTCGCAGCGCGAGCCTGGCGCCGGGGAAGCCCCTCACCTGCAGCCCTTTCTGCCGCGCGCGGGTGCTGCTTTTAATGGCAAAACCGCAGGAAATCACGACGCACGGTGCACTGAGCGACCGGGGTTCCCCCCGGCAGCAACACGGGGGTTGTGCGGTCATGGTGCGCTCAGCCCCTGGCATAACGCAGAAATGGTAACTCGCGCTCACATAGAGGCAAACCAGAGCTCACCTGAAGGGATTTTTACTTTTCCCAGGTTGTGTCATCTGAGGGTATATTTACACAATAAAATTTATGTGGTACTCTGAAGCTCAGCCCTCCCATGCTGGAGCTATTCTGCCCAAATCCTCTAATGGCTGATTTTCAATATCACTTTCAAAGCATATGTTCTCCACTTCCATTTGTAAACGATGCCTGCCACATTGTGCAAACTATACAGGAGAGCTCAAAAGAAGCACAGGAGAGACAGACACTACCATGATATTGATAAGGAGCTTACTATGATTTCCATTACATTTTTACAAAATCCTAAGAATTGGTTCAAATTACATTACTTATGTATTTCTGAGTGAGATCAGGAGGAGATATATTTACATACATTTCTGGCTCAGATTGCACTGGAACATGAGGCTGATGAAAGCTTTGGGGTCCCTGGGCTTTGTACACCAGAGGGACACTGGTTCACCTTACAGGCTGTTTAAAAGCATGTGGCTGGTCAAGACTTGAGCAGAGGTGGAGTGGAAGAAAGCCTTTCCGTATTAATACCAAATGTTTAAAAACACAGAGCTTGGAGATCAACACAGAGCTTGTAGATTCAAACCTGTCTTTTCCCAGTTTATGTAAGAAAATTCATAACAAATAGTCTACAGCTGCAGAGTTATGGCTAGAGTGCTGTAGAGTGCATTACTTTTCCTGGCCTTATTTTGAGTGACAAAAGCCTGAAGCCTAAGTTACAGCTTACCTCTTCAGCTTTCATAACAATAGAGCTATTTTACATAGGGAAATCAACACAGTCTAATGCTTCCTCTATTTTTTTGTTCATACATTTTCTTATAAACATTTTAAATATCCATGACATTTTTGCAGCCTGTTAGTCCTTGCTTTCAGTTTAGATTCTTGAGTAGTTAAAACTAACAAATGCTGGATCAGCAGGACCAGCCATTTGATGCACATCTTCTCTAGGGCTTCTAGCAACATTGTTTTTAAAGCTTATTCAAAAAAAAAAAAGTGCTTCCCATGGCATTTGAGTGGGCAAAACAAGCATGGTGCTCAGCTGGAGTAAACATACCCACATGTTGCTCCGTTTACTGCCAGCAGAAGCTAAATAGGAAACCAGCAGTAATGTTAGGTCATGGTGACACACTTGTGCTCAGTAGGATACGTGATCCTTCTGTTTTGCTCAGAGTGTGCCTTCATCAGGGACTACACTTCAAGAACAGTGTGACCCAACTGGGGAGAGAGCGGGGGAGTCCAAAGAGAGCGATGAGAGATGTGAGGAAGATGAACTCAAATATAAAAAGAACTGGGTGCAGTCAAGGGGCATATCAAGTTACTACATTTCATTTTATGGTCTCCAACACAGTGGTTCACTTTGTTGACACTGTAGATTAAGAACAGTTGTTGCATTTGGGTAGGAACCATATCCACAGTAAATTAAGTCTGTCGAAATAGAGAAAAATATCACCATCAAAATCTCTAAAAGGCACTTTGACACTAACAGAAAAACCCTTTATATTTTAAAGGTTAATGAGCAGTGGGAAAAGAACCCTTCTGACATGCTAAATAGAAGAGGAAAATTTAAAAGTGCAATTATCTTTTATTATTTCAGAAATCAGATCAAAGACGTTAATGTTACTCGGCAGCCAAAGACTTAAGGATTACAAGTAAGTTGTGAACTGAGGTTGTCCGTGGTAAATCTCAAAGAGCTTTCTAAACAAGGGATCCTGCTTCCAGGACATTCACTAAACTGGAAAAAGCAACTCTCGTGTTAGAAGGTTTAAATTGGTAGGAGCCAATCCAGGCAGGATTGCAACCAGAAAAGGGTTGGAAACCTTTGAACTAATCAGCCTGCCAAGGACAGACTCAAAACCCATCTCAGAGTAGCTGGTGGCACAGATGCCAGCCTTAGCAGTGTTGCCTCAAGTGCTTGTAGAGCATGTGCTGCTCAGGTCACGCAGCAGTATCAACCTGCCCGCTTGAGGGCACGCTCGCTGCTTCCTCACATGAGCTGCCAGCACAGAGCAAGGGCAAGGCTCCCATAACTCCGCCAGCAAGAATTACACCTATACAGCAACCCACTTCACTATCATTTTGTCCAAAACAAACGGCACCAAACTGACTTACTCCTCCTCTGTCTCAGCAGATATAGCTGGATATGCTATATCTTGACTTCAGACAGGCTTTTTTTTTTCCTGCAAAGTGAACTGAGAAAGAAAGCTGTGGTCAAAAGGGACTTACTGAGAAGGGTGATCAGAGGTAAAAAGTGAACACGGGGTTCACTAGTGGCTCACTGTGAAAAGGGGAGGATGCATCACACGTGGCCCTGCAAAAAGCTGCCCTGGGTGCAATTACTCTGTACGGCCATTAGTTATAAAGAGTAGGAAGCACACTATCAATTATCTGTAGACAACTCAAAGTCCAAAGAGCTAGGAGCACTGTGCAGAGAAGGATTCAAAACGATCTTGACACATGGAGGAACGGTTTGCAATACTGCAATAACATTAAAAACAGTAAAGTGAAATATTGAGGAAGGAAACTGGAATAGAGTAAGAGCCAAAGGAAAAAAAGTCTCATTCCACAGTATTGCAGTATCATACACAGCAAGTGATAATTATGTTTTATTGGTGCTGCCAAGGCATTATCTGAAATATTTTGTCTTGCTTTGGATGCAGTCCTATCAGTCAGATAGGACTGATTAGAGACAGTTCAGAAAAGAACAATTAAAGCTGCAAGAGGCTGGGAAAACAACAGCCAAGGAAAGACCGAAGGAAATGGAATTAGCTACTCTATAAAGAAGACAGAGAGTGACCATTGGAGCAGTTTGCAAATAAATGATTCCAGAGAAAAGAATGATCAGTGGCTCTCCATGTCCAATGCATGAAGTGACTAAGAACAATATTTGCTTGCAAGTTTAAAAGAGATGTTAGAGCAAACTTCCTAAAAAACAGCAAAAAAACTCCAGTAATAGGCATTCCCCAAAGACAACTGTTCCAGTTTTGAGGAACTGTTTATTAAATATCTTTGGAGGAGATGATCCAAGTTTATTTGTCCTTACCTCAGAGCAAATTAATATATTTTCTTGCATCCCAAATTTCCTTTACTTAATTTTTGGGTTACATCATGATTTTATTAAGAAAAAAAATACATTCAATCACTATTTATATAAATCTGCTAATCCTTTTTAATTTTCTTAAGTACTGCTGTAAGTATATTATGATGGATGATTATCTAAGCAAATGACATTTAAAGAAAAATGTAAAGAGCCAAGAGTAAGCTTGTCTTTGAACAAAACATCATATGACAGGAAAAGCCTCCCAACATCCTTTCTAGGTCCATCAGCTCAGAATTGTGAAAAGATGAGCTTTAGGCACATGCTTAACCATAGATATAGGACAGAGATTGCTGAAAAGTAGGAGTTGCAGACAATAGGGAACTCTGCCACAAACTAGAAACTTCAGGAAACAATGCCTCAGAAATGGTTAAATAGGGAGTCGTTTTGCTTCAGAAACACTCCAACCCTGCTGCTGCTCAGCTAGATAGTCATATACATTTCCTTGAATGCAGCAGAGCTCCTTGCATTTCGGTCTTTAACGTGGCCTGCCAAGTTTCCCTGAGTCATATGCCCTCGATCTAGCATCAACAATTTTAAGCGCTGAATTTGAGCTCTGCAGCAGAGAGCCTAGAAGGCTCGAGCTCTCAGAATTGCCATCTCCCAGCAGGACTGCCAGCAACCAAACTGTGGCACAGATTAAGCTCTTGGAGTCTCAGACCCTCATTTAATGTAGACAGTTAGGAAAGCTTGCCTTGGCTGGGCATCCCAAAGCTGCAGTTTCTACTCCTTCTGCTCCAAAGTACAGCTACAGGGTGGATTATCACAGGGCTTGTAAATGAAGGAAAAAATGCCAGGAATTCAGGCAGATTCATTCAGAAACCCATTTAGGATTTTTAAGAAAATTTGCTCAACAGGATATTTCAAAAGAAAGATTTTATGCATAAAATAATCTGCACTTTCTGATCCGTTGAATTACAGAGTAGAGCAAGTATGCAAGAACATATGAAGAGAAATAAATCTGATTGTGAAATGAGTACCTGTCATATGCTATGTCTTTCCATTTCAATTATAAATAAAAAATAAAGAAAACCTCTAGCATAACCCAAGGTAGAGGGCAGCAGCAGAATCAATTTTAAAAGTAATTGGTTTTCAAATTAAACCCACACAATCAGCGTGTGGATTTTTCTTGCCCAGGTAGAAGATACAAAGTTTGAAAAAGTTGTGTCAAAATATAGCTGTGCACCACACAAAAACTCACATGATCCATATATTTTCATCTTGACAGTCTATTAATGGGAAGAAATGGTACAGGTCAAAATTTTGATATGCTGGCAGGCAGTTACCATAAAGTCAGCTATGAATGTTGCACAAGTAAGCTTTAGCTATATGCTATTTTCCTTTAAATTAACTTCAGTGTGGAATTAAGCTTGGCAAGATTTATACCAGCTTCCAAGTTTTGCAGGAATTAGTTATCTGAGTTTTAGGCTGTGCACTGGAAATCAGACTTGGAACCTTTTTAAGAGCCACATCTCATTTTTCAGACTCAATAGATAGTAAATTTAAGGCAGGATCTTGAAACCTATATTTGCTTTATGCTAATGCCATTTGCTAGCTTTCCTGAGGCAACAGTAGGATTTTTGCCTACATAAGTCATTTGGGAATTTGTGCAAACACAGGACAGCTGAGGAGATATAAGGAAGAGTAGAAATTACATTAAATTACATTAAATGGAGAATTAGCAATAAAGAGAGGAGAAAAAGCATTTGAAGAAAAAAGCTGGAATGACGAAGCAAAGAACTAGCATTTGTTTACCTGATGAGATTTCTTCTAACCTGATGATCTTGACATACATCAGAAGAGATACTTCCCTTGTGAGGACACATGAGAGGAATGGGAGGATTTCATTTCTTCACTTCTCCCTTTCTAGAACTCTGCCTGCACAACCATCCCTGGTGAACTGCCATAATCCTCCAAAAACCCTCTGAGGCCTCTGTGAACTGCTACAGAAAAGAGGAAGAGGGAGGTTAAAAAAAGCTAAGGGGAATAGCAGGTAAAATAATAAGTGACAATGAGGCAAAGAGCATAATTTAACAAGACTATAGGGATGTGTCTTGTGCATTTGTGTCACAGACTGAAGACTGAGGGCTGTAAACAGTGTGTGGGACAGTTTCTCTCCAGGGCTGAGTAGAGGGGAAGTTGGAAGGGGGAGTTTTTTTCGGCTGCAGATACCAGCAGCCCTTGGCTGGAACATGGCGGAAAGGCAGAGAAAAGTTGAGAAAAGTTATCTCAGGCCCTGGGCAGCAACAAGAGGTGGCAGAGAGTTTTTAGACTGAACTTTATTCCAGTTCATATCTCAGTGACTCTCATGTGTCCCTCTTTCTGCCTGGGGCTACAGCAAGTCAAGACCTGGAATTGGGGGCAGTTGTGCTTGCTCAGTTTTGTACAAAATGTGATGTTTAAGTGTGCGCTCACCGCAAGTTCAAGGCTTATCCTCCCTCGTCAGTGTTATCCACAGGTTTGCTGCCAGTCTTTGTAATGCAGGACAAATATTTCAGCTCACTGCAGTTTTAAATTGAATGGCTAGCTTGTGAACACAGTTTTGCCCTAAACAGTGTGGATGCACTGCAAGAGCAACACCATGAGCAATATAAATATTTTCTTCAAAAACAAGTTTCCTGATCAACCCAAGGGGCTTGTGGCACTGTAAAGGCCCCAGCTAGGTGGAGGTAATATCCACAAAACATGCATTATCTTTCCGCAAGAAGCCCTCACACAAGTCTGAATATGCTGGAGAAAGCATGTTTTCACTATCCAGAACTGAATCAAAGAAAATTTTTAAAGTTTATCTGCAGAGAAATACACACATGCCCATTATTTAAAAAAAAAAAAAAAAAAGATTCAAGTCCCTGGAACGAAAAGGAGAGAAGCTTCCAGAAAGCATACAAGATGACCAGGTCAGTCAGGCCTCAGTCATTTTGCACTCTGACTTCACTTCAACACTCCAGCTCCTATTCAGAGTTACTGTCTACAGCTTCCATTTTCACTGTTCTTAAAATCCAAAAATCACTTTTTTTCCCCTGTCCTTAAAAATAACAATAGTGTCGCCCCTTCCCTCTGCTGCCACCACACACTGACATACTCAGATAGTGAAGTCATGGCATTCTCGGAGAACATTTCTCTCAGTGCATGTATTTTGCATTTGCTTTGGGAGATGACAGTGCTCACATTCACAGTTAGCCAGCTGCGAAGGCTTTTCCCCTGGTGCTTCTTTCCAGATTTCTCCAGGCTCTACTCATCTTAGAAATGAAGAATTTAAAAATGAGGAATTTGTCCTGCAAGGCCTTTGGCCATTTCTCTCATAAGTTTGGAGGCATCAGGACAGGTACTCTTGTATCTGCACATGCAGTCCTTGGTCTGAACTGGCTTTTTTCAGACTGGATTAGAATTATGTGACAGAAGAACTTCTATTTTTTAAAGGACTTTCTTTGTCAATTTTATTTTTCTTCTTTACTTGGTTAGGATATAAAATATGACTTAGCCCAATAATGTTAGAACAGCTACCAAGAATCCCTGTTCTTGTTGCCAGGGAAAGCATCTTTGAGCTGACATCTGTGTTCAGAAAGTGAACCTGACAGGATCATCAGCCCTAGTATTGCTTTCCTGGTGGCCTGCACCTTGCCAGTGTCTTACTTCACTGACAGACCAATACAAAATGTTTCACGACAAACATTTTAGTCATCGTTATATTGCGTTTGCACTCATGTCAGTCATTACACACATTTAACACTGAAGGATAGTATGTTTTATGGGAATTTTTGAATGTGACCAAATGATCTTTCCGAAATCTTCATGTTTATCTACAGCTGACCCACTTAGACTCTATTCCTGTTTTGAATTCAAGATAATGGTAGTTAAGTTTGAAATTACATTAAGAAAATGTCAGTAGTGAAATTAGTATTTGTAAATTGAAATAAAACAGCATTATAATTCAAAAATTATTATATTTATGTTCTATGCTAATGTTGCCGCATTCCAGAGAAACATAAGGCAGCATTTAGATTATTTGATTATCAGCCTTCTAAAATCTATTTCCAAAACTTTTGCACTAAATCTCTGTGCACATTTAAGTGATAGGTACACACCCGAACCAATGAAAATACTACAGTTTTTCTAATCAAAATACAAAGTAACACAGGAAAGAATTTTATAGACTACTATTAAGAGTATTTTTTCACAGCATTACATATGATGTTATGGGAGCTATAGCATACAAGGACAAAGGAAAGGAACTGTGTCTTCTCCAAAGAACTAACACTGTAATAAGAAGCATTTCTTGTAAAAAAATATTGAAATTGAATATTGCAGTCACTTTCCAGTACAGTCATTTTGCTTTCCTATGACCATAAACTCAGTAACTATTCTCTCCATAAAAAACACAGATGGTGTCATTCTGCCTTTTATGTAAATTTAATCATCTATCAATTGGACATCACACAGAGAAGATACAGAAATGCTCATTTAACTTACCAAAAATATTTTTTGACTCTTACAAGAAAAGATTCTTGTTTGAATAGAGAAAGAATATTTAAAAGACAAGGATTTCAATTATCTTCCATAGAACATGAGCTTCAACATTGTACAAGTACATTGAGTCCTGTACAGTTAGCACACTATCACAGTATCACAGAACTAGCATAAAGAACTGTTTAAAAGCTCTGAGTGTCTTAAATAGGAAGAAAGTTGCTACATAAGAAAAAAAATATATCAATATGCCTGATTTTGATGTACACATAGCTAGAGGTAAGTAGCAGGTTTGTGTTTCATCTTAAGTGTATCTCTTCTTACTTACTCCTAAAGGCAAGATCCTCAGAGTGCATCAAAAAAACTTCTATCAACCCAAAGTCATGTGGTGAGTTGTTCTTATAAGGAAGAGATAAGGAAGTAGTGCCATCTATAGACTGTATAGCACCTACAGCTGCATAACAAAACAAAACGAATATTTTATACAGGACAAAATATATATATATTTTAGCAGCAGGTTGCACTGCTTAAAATGTGTGTGACTGCAATATGTTTTTGATTAGTCTTTATCTGAAAGCATTATCAATAAGATTATATTAATGCAAGAACAAATAGCTTTTTCCTTGCCCATTAGCTATAAGTCTCTTAATATGTTATCTAAGACGTAGAAATTGTTATAACTGTTCACCCCTAGACTGTAATTGTGAATTAAATACTCTTCCCTTAATACTATGCTATTTTGCTTACTCCCAAACTATATTCCTGATCTATATCTTCTTCAACTCAGATTTTGTGTAGCTGAAAGGAAAAATAAACATCCACAGAGCAGTTGCTGAACCACAGGTGCCACCGCCTTACTCAGGAGGAAACAATTACAGAGTGCTCTGCGCAGAGGTATCGGGATGCAGGGAGGAGAGCCAATACTGTACTGTGAGTGCACTGAAACGCAAAAGATTGACCTATGCTCACCACTTCATAGAAACAACAAATTCACCAACATTTCTGAAGCTAAAAACTGTTGTCAGGCCCATTCTCAATTTCAACCCTACTTCCCAGGCCTAATATTGTTATATTAAAAAGACTGTGAAGAAGAACTGTATATAGAATCCTGGCACACTGAAAATGAGGAATTTCTCCTGATAAGTATCTTTGCCACTAAAGAGTGGTGTCACCAATGCCTCTATGCCTGATTTTGATGAGAGGAGATAAGGAGTAATCAGCCTGTCTGCCCTTTTGCATTGGAAAGCAGAAACTTGGAATTCAGGCCCACTTGACTCTTGGTAGCATAAAACCCATTTACTCCATTGAGGATTGCTCTAAATATTAGGGGTTATTAAACATATAACTGTTAAAGTATTATTAATCAAGGTAGTATTAAAAAAAAAGTGAGCATCACCATCAATACTATCGTAAAAGAAAACTGAAAACAGTCACCTTCACCTTCAAATTTTACACTCATATATGAGATTCCCTGTAAATACCATCCTTAATATTATCTGGAATAAGAATATCATATTCCATGCCAGCAAGAGCTGACTTTTCCAAGCCATATTATTGCACAAGGCTAAGAAATTAATCTGAATGAAAAGTTCTCTGGGAAACACTGTCCTTTCCTCATGCACAGTAACAGTCAGACTGACATTTCCAGTCACTTTCCACACATGCAACAGGAACTTGTCAACTTTACAGCTGCAAGGCTTTCAACACAGTCTCCCATAACATCCTCACAGGAAAGCTCTAGAAGTGTGGACTGGATGAGTGGACAGTGAGGTGGATTAGTGGATTAAGGACTGGCTGGGTGGCAGAGCCCAGAGGGTGGTGATAAATGGGGTCGAGTCTAGTTGGAGGCCTGTGGACAGGGGTGTCCCACAAGGGTCAGTACTGGGCTCAGGGCTGTTCAACTTATTCATCAGTGACTCAGACGAGGGCACAGAGCGCACCCTCAGCAAGTTTGCAGATGACACCAAACTGGGAGGAGTGGCCAACACTCCCGAGGGCTGCGCTGCCATTCAGAGGGACCTGGACAGAGTGGAGAGTTGGGCAGAGAGGAACCTCCTGAAGTTCAACAAGGACAAGTGCAGGGTCCTACATCTGGGGAGGAATAATCCAAGGCACCAGCACAGATTAGGGGTTGACCTGCTGGAAAGCAGCTCCATGGAGAGGGATTTGGGAGTCCTGGTTGCCAACAGGTTAACCATGAGGCAGCAGTGTGCCCTCGTGGCCAAGAAGGCC
>JAUBNY010000635.1:1227094-1259897 GCA_032275445.1 Crypturellus soui | reverse complement strand
TTCCAAACCCGCCTGGATGCCGCCCTGTGCCCCGTGCTCTGGGTGTCCCTGCTGGAGCAGGGGGTTGGACTAGATGACCTCTAGAGGCCCCTTTCAAGCTCAACCACTCTGTGATTCTGTGACAACATATTTTTCCACAGATTCTGCTGCATAAGTAGAGTAGCTGCCATAGCCAGAAAAAACAATTACAACAAGAACAGTCTTGCTAGCAGGTGACATTTTGGTCTTTGCAGCAACAGTTTTTTGAAACTAAGCAATTCTTTAGGCTTGATAGTTTAAATTTTCTTAGAGCAAAAAGGCATTATTTCTAGATAGGTCGGGACATTTGCAAGAAACTGCAGATGTGAGATAACAGGGTAATAGCAAAGGATATACACCTAAATAAAAAAAAAAAAGAAAAAGAGAGAGAGTATCTAACAGGAATTAGATAGCAATGTACATGGAAAATGAGTAGATATGATGTCTAAAATGAAGAGTAAAAAGTGGTTCTTCTAGTCATTTGTTTGCAGATGTCTCAAATGCCTGGTTACCTTGTTCTGCCTGGTTGTTTTAAAAGATATCCAAGGTTAACAAGATAGCTTTATTAAAAAAAAAAAAAAAAGTTACTTTGATTTTGGTAGTGAAACAAAGGTCTTTAATTTCCTTTTAACCAAATGAGTGACTTTCGATCATAATTTCCGTGTTCAGATCAGATAAATTCATCAAAAGCCCTAAACATTAATTTCGATCTATTTAATATTTTTCACAAAAATTAATTTCATATTAATGAAACTTTCCATCCAGTTTATAGTATCAGTCTCTCTTGTTTTTTGCCTTTTTAATTTAAGATAGAACCCAAGAATAACTAAAACTACCAGAGAAATTATACACTGACTTCAGTGTGTGGGTCAGCCATTTAGTCACAGAATGCTTTTCTTGCCAAGAGCTTTGGGATGAGCTTTTAATGAGCCTGATAAGCATCTTGTATGCTTACTTACGGGCACCACAAGACTCTGATCTTGGTGTACCGTAAACCACATGCTCACTTGCTGTATTTGTTCACCACACCCTTTGGCGAAAATACCCCATTTGTCTTAGATGCAGAAACAGCAAATAGAAAATTGAAGTTGAATTAAAATAATCTTTTCTTAATCTACATTCCAACATCATTTCAAAGACATTTTGTGTCATTTGTACCGTAAAAACTCCACATGCAGTTTATTTTTTTTTAGCCTACAAAATATGCAACTGGAGTTATAAGCCAATTATAAAAGAATCTGTGAGTTTTTCAACGAGTTGCAAATGTTATCTGTTCTCCCTTTGCAGCAATAATTTGTAGAACTGCCATTGATTAAAACTCAGTGATTCTGTTAGTGAGTGATACAGGGGAAAAATACGTGGCTCAGCTCCCTCTTTATTTCCATTGCTGAAAGGAACAAAATAGCAATAAAAAACACCAAAAGAATGCGAATAGCTTCAGGAGATTACAATTTTGAGGGGAAATGTTAGATTTACAGGCATATTTCAAAGCAGAGCAAAAGCCATCTTTCTGAATAGGTCCACTTTTAAAATGTAGTATTTCTGAAATTCTCAGCTTCAGATCTGCCTAATCCAAGGTTCGGGTTTCTGCACTTTTGCAACAGGCAAAAACTTCCAGATAATCTGTTGTCTGCCACATGTGCCTCTCGCACACATGCCTTTTGCATATTAAACTTGAAAACTACACATTCACCTTTATAATATAAAGGTAAAACTGAAAGGTATATTTTGAAAAAAAAATTAGAATATATTAGAATATATACATATAAAAATGTATATTATTTTACCTTTAAAAAAATACATCTGACTCTATGATGAAATATTCAATTGGGATATTTCACAGGTAATGACTTTTTATTTTCTAATTCAGCCATCCATAAAATGGACTCTTCTGTGTGCTTACTGAAGCATTTTTAATTGGGCTTCTCTTTACAACCAGAGTTAAATCCAGTAGGATCAGAAATGAATTTAAAAGTTCATTATATTCACCATTTTTTTAGGGAAAAGATTGTCATAAGGTAAGTGTGGAGTTATTCCTTCCTTTCAGAAAAACCGTTCAGACCACGTATTCGGTGACTAGTGAGCAGGGAAACATCACTTTCATTAAGCAAATCTTTCTTGTGGCACAGGATGCAATGGCCATGCCAACTGCACATTGGCCAAAGGACAGCTGCAAGGCCAGGCTGCCGTGAATGAAGGAGAGAGCTTCTCTGCAGAAGCAAGCTGGGTGAACCAAACCAGCTAGTAGGCACTAAAATAAATTCACACGGGGAGTCCACAGAGCGGACTAATGACTAGTAGCTCCATGACTAATAGCAGAATAATCTGATGTCTTGTTCCATGCTTACAAACATCATCAGAAGTCTGGAAACTAAAATTGGTAAACTGACTGCATGCTAAAAGTCCCAGATTCAAGAGAAGCACTAGTGTTGTACATCACCACAGTTCTCACACCTCATCTGTGGTTAAATCCTTCATGCCCAAAAAGCAGTAGCTGCCCATCAGTTTCTCTGTCCCTAAGAGCTGAATGAGCTCCTTGGCTGTCTCCTCACTAATGCCTCCAATACCTGTCTTCTACCAGCCATTTGTCTCTCCACATTGTCCACCTATTTAATATATTTGTCTCTGCACATTGTCCACCTATTTAATATAAATTAAACTCAAAGCATGCTCTCAAACCAAACTAACTTGGCAGATAACAATTTTTATTTGAAATCTAAAAAAGGCTTGTGTGCCTAAAAGCTTGTCTGTTTTATCTAGTTGTAGCAGTATATCTAAGAAGAGCTACTGTCTCTTGCCCTAGCAGCACTGACTTACCAGATAATTTCTTTTATTGTGTCTAACAAATTTCTGTTAGAAGATCAGAAAGGAAGATTTTACACGATTTCCACCCAGAAAAAACAGAATACAAATTAATTAAAGGATTAGTTCTTGGTTCAGCAGTAATCAATAACTATAATACTAAGTAGCCACTTACAAGTTATATGCAGAGGAGAGTTTCATCAATGCAACCTCTCTCCGTTTTCTTCAATTGAAGTAGCCCATGCAGCTCCTTCTTCCCCCTTACAGTATTACTGAAGTTTTGCGTAGGCATAGAAATACTTCTACAGCAATCTAGGCATAAATTAGCTCTTCAATTACTAAAGCAAATCACAACACCCAGACTTCATGCCATGATTTAGAAAGCCTAGGAAATACCATCCCCACTGGTTTATGATTGCTTGTTTACAGAGCTAATGTTTTCTGAGACAGTTTTATTCTTATCTCCTGAATATTCAGCACCTGCAGTAATACTACAATGGTAAGCAAAGACTATGGAATATGATAGCTTTCCTCTACTGTGCCTGTGCCATAGTTGAGGAAATTCATGCTTGGGTATTTCAATCGTTTGATTTTAATTGAATAGAAAGTCTGGTGTCAAAGAACAGTACAGAGTTGAAATCTGGCTTACTTGCTTTGATCTTGCTTCTAGGGACAATGCTAAAGATAAAGATGCCATTGAATACCAAGAAGTAGAGCCCTCTGTATCACTAAGAAGCAGGCATGTTATAAATCTGCCAGAGGATTATAAGGACATGGTAATATTGCTAACTCTGTAGAGAGACCAAGTGAAAAATTTCCGAAGGTGTTGACATTTTTACAAAATTAGTCATTCCAGAGCAGATGGAGATGTGCTTAGTGGCCCTCTTCCCTACTCCCAGCACGTAATTTTTTTCATTACCAAAGTTACCAAAATTATATTAAGCAACTCACGGATAGTTGACCACATAAGCATTTATGGATTAATGAGATAATGAGCTTTGCAAAAAAGCAATTAGAAAAAATGGTTACCCTAGTCACTGTTAAGATAAACTTAACAGTATGAGACAATATACACTACATTTGACATACTTTCTGTAGTGAGATAAACAGAAGAGTGGTAACAGGGCAGATGCAGTGCAGCATTCACTGCTTGCCTTTAAAGTCACGCTGATGGTGTCCACAAAAAAACTTAGAATAAGCAGATATCAAATACAGCAGATTTTCTGCATCTTGTCATGGTTCCAGGATGAAAGATATGTCTTCTCTGAGATGTATAAGAATTGGCTTTAAGGTTTGTTTTAATGTACTGTAACAATACCTCATCTTCAATGTCTCTTGCCCATTGACCTGTTAAACAGGAAGACATGGGCATGAGCTCTGGCTATTCCATGGGCAAGTGACACAGCTACACATCGTCATCTCCTTACTCTGAACATGTTTTAGTGCCAGAGTTGCTAATTAAAGAATTTTCTTGTCTACAAGAATGAGATGGGGACTAACTTACTAATGACGTAGCCCCCTTTAGGTCACACAAAAAACATTAAGTCCAACTGGAATAATCCTTTATGATAGTTCTGTTGATTTTATTTGATATGCAGCTCAGAGAGGATCTCACCCAATATGCCTAGGCTGTCACTGATTGAACAAAATTTAAACCTCATACTATCAAAGTTCAAAATACAAACTACTGTGCAATAGAAACATATTTTATTCCCAGAAGCAACAAAAATAGCATTTTAGCGGGGTCTAAAGCTTATGTAGTTTCCTATGTGTTTTTTGATTTGTTAGAGGGCAAAAATTATTCTCAACAGCGCATAGTGTTTACTAAAAACTGCTTGCAGTGGGTAACAGCCAGTCATTCTGAACACTTCAAGACCTCAAATTATAGAAGTAATTTCCTCTCATGTTAAGAAAACTGCACAGAATATTTCTGCTAGGAGCTTTCTATCTCCTAGAAATCCTGAATCTTATACAGATGATTTTCTCCATTCCCCCCAGCAAACAAAACCAACCAACCAACCAACAAAAAACCCTTCACTTTTTCACAGGTAATATATGAATTGCTGTGACCTTTTCAAATGTTTCGTATTTTGTTAAGTTTTATTGACATAGTTCTTGCCCATGATTGCCTTTCTTTGACTAAGTTACCAGTTGCTGGTATGTTGTTGTCATGGATGTACACTCTTGTCTTACTTATAAAGCTTCTCATTCCTAGAAATGAGAAGCCAGATAATGAACCTGAGAGATCCTTCAGAAGGGTTTTCCCTGCCTGTATAGTATATTTTTCTTCACTTGGAAATCAAGTATTTTCCTTGCTTTAGTGCCATCTGTGCTGAAAGACACGCACTTGAAACATAATGGTCCTTTGTCTTCAAACTGGCTGCTCTGCCAACAATCCACAAACTGCTGCTCAAGCTAGCATTACTCATCTATTGTTAATTTGGCCACAATGCAAACTTAATTATAGTATTGTGGTCTTAACCCTTGCAACAATATCCTCTTTTAAAAAGAGGATGGACATTAACTCTCACAATTACAGGAGAGAACTCAGGTAGCAGCTTAGCCTGCTGCAAGGAAAGCATTATAGAAAAATGCCTTTACTCCCAGGTATTAGGGCCATATAAGTGAACTCCTCAAGCCACATTTAATGATTATTTCCCCTCTGTCTGCTTTTCAATAAGAATGATCAGAAATACGTAGCTGCTTCCTTAAAAGCATCTGTTCACTTATTCTTCCAGTGCAGAATATGAGGTCATCAAGTAAAGCTGAAAAGAATTGGATTAAGCAAGCAAGCAAAAACAAATGAACAAAAAAAGATCTTTTTTCCTAGTAGAATATTAAACTTACAGAGCTCCCTGCTGAAGTATGCCATCAGGCAGAAATTCATGTGGCTTCAAAGCAAGAGTGGGCTGATATTTTAAATAGAGGTATTTTAAGGATATATTAATAAAAATTTTATAATATATAAATCACATCATAAAATTCAGGAAGTTTCTCTGAAATGAAAACAGGGTGCCTAAGGGAAGTATCAAGTTGTATTTATCCTGTTACCACTTTACCTGGGCATTTGTACAGTGACTATTGTTGCTGACAAGATACTGAACTGTTAGGAGCTACCCTATCATCAAGGTCACTAGGTCTGTTGAGTAGCACTGGATACAGGCTAGATCCCAGATCCTCTTGAATTGTTACAGAAGATTCATTGTATGCATTTGTTTGTGTATTTATTATATTTGTTTAACATGATACATTCTTAACAAACAAATATTGACTGCTTTTCTTGGTTCCTTCTACATTCAAATAGCTTCTCTGGACACTTTCTACACACTTTCCCTTGGCAATTGAAAATAACAGCGGTTGATTTTTATCTTCCTAGTTCTTCCTTTATTTTTATTTTCAATTCTTCCACTGCCTCACTAAACCTTCTCAAGTCCTTAGAGATACCTCCTGCTTGCTCCAAGATTGCGATATCCACTTCAAAGTTCTGTGGCTTCACATCAAGCTCATTGTAAAGCAGCTACTTTACCTAAGCACTATTACAGTCTTTCCCTGTTATATGCTGAGGTGCCATGCCTTGAAGTCAAATACTAATTATGCTGATTTTCTGATTGAAGAGTTTTGTAAAGATCAGTGTCAAAAAATATTAACCTTGGCCTTCTGAGCTTCATGTGCCAGTAATGTTTCTTTTCAGTGCTGGAGCAAACTCTCCCTCTGCTTTGCATTTACTGCTAATACACTAATAAAATGATTCCTTGTCACACTACTACCTATGTAGGTATTTTGTACTTTTTTTTTCTTAAGAAAAAGATGCTGCCCTTCCATCCTCCTATTTACTTATCTGACCTAGTTCCCATTTGCTGTGCACTTTCCTCCTGGTCTTAAGTCCATGAAGTTGCATCTTTACAACATTTCTTGCCTTTCCTCTGCAGTAAAGTAGTTTTCATTTGTGTGTATTTGAATGAAAGTGAGTATCAACAATGTTCATTCAATACTGTCCATTTTATGAACCATGCTCTTGAGTGTGACTACAAGATAGGAATGCTCAAAAAACTTAGGGACTTCCTACTACATTTCCGGACCTCAGCAGGGTTTGTCTTGCAGCTGGGCACCAAGGAGTCCAGACTGGAGATGGGCTGGCCTCACGGGCACCACAGAGTAGCAGATATCTAGAGGGTTTTCGTGTTAGAGGTAGATGTAGTCACGTGCTAGTGCACTTTGAGGAGCTGGCCACCATTCGGCAGGTCACGTGCACCACACTGGACTACATAGCTAGTTCTAGCTTTCCTTTAGATCTGACACGTGGTCAGGAGTAACTACAATCACTCCTTCCTCTGCTGATTTTGAAGTGAAAAAAAAAATCACTAATATGCAGACAGTGTCAAATAGTTGAGAGAACAAGATTTTAAAGATTTTTCAAACTGGAAAATGTATTTTTCTTTCCCAAATCAAAGCTGGACAAGCTTCATGCACGATGATGTATAGTAAATACTAGTGCTGTAGTACATTACAGATTATAGATTGCAAGAAAAGGGTTAAATTACTTTGGTAACCATCATCTTATTGCTGCTTTATTTCTACACTAGAAAGAAATGCAAGTAGAATCTTAGACTGTCTGGGGTTAATCTTCCTTAAATTAGTATTGCACAGCAAGAAAAGACATTAACTCTACAGTACAAAAATGATTGCATCATTCATCATAGATCAGCAAGGCTTGTAGTTTTCAAGGTTTTCATACTAAAAATACAACAATTTAATTAGGATTATAAACTGTGCAATGCTTTACTGCCATCTATTTAATACAAAAATGTCCAGATTTTGGTATGATAAATATCCATCCCACATCTAATATCCAAAGGCATCTGTCGCTGATCATCTGTCTCGGTGCAAACTGTGATAGAATTTATAATATAAACCATTATTATTAGGATGATTAAGTACAGGAGTTGAATCCTGCTCTCCAGGCAGTGGTGTAAATGCAGAGTAATACCACCAGCTTTACATGGCATTACCCTGTATTTACATTGGGAGGCAACATGATTTCAGTTACAGAAAGAGCAGTAGCAGAAACCAAGAATGCTTCTTGCAAGCTCTTTGGAGTTTTACGGGTAGGCTGGCCTATGTCCTCCTCCCCTCTCATCCCACTTCTATGTGGCATGCTCACTATCAGCATTTACTACGCACAGCAGCATGCCAGCACTGTGTACCACAACTAAGTCATTCCTATGAGCACAGCTGTCCAGTCCAGCCATTTCCAGAAGAGCTCAGCAGAAGAAAATACTGTCCTGAAAATACTGTTAATATACGTGCCTCCAGCTTTAATAGCCAGCCCATGAAGCCTTTCATTAACCTCCTGTCCCTAGTTAAAAATCTATCCACAAAACAATCTAGGGTGTGTTTGCTTTTGGGGTTGTGGGTGCAGAGGGGTGGGCAGGGGAATGGGTATCATCCATATCTGTCATCACTTCAGCACTCGGCAGTTAATGCCATTCCTACAGCAAAATTAATGCCATTAGTCATGACACTTGCCCTGCCAGCCCACTTCCAACGTTAGTAAACCCTCCCTCCCTGACGCCAGCCCCAAATCCCAAAATCGTTCCTGAGGTACTTGCTTCTCCCGCAGCTGCTGCAGTGGGGGAAGACAGACGAGGAAGGTCTACGCATTCCTGACGACTTAGGGAGGGGGAGAACAGGAAAGCAAGGATCAGAGGAAAGAACAACTCACATGTGGAGCTGTCAAGTTTCATATGACAAGAACAGGACACGCAGCAGTGGCTGTTCCAGCCCAAGAAGCGTGCAAATGACATGAGCCTGCTGCTTGGAAAACTGTATTTCCAGGCCATATAAATCACCTCTTCACTCTTGAAATCACCTTTCACACTAAAAGCTATACTTCTGATTATGAAACAATAATCAGAATGAAATCAGAAGGCACCCTTATGCATTATTCTAAAAAAAATACACAATTTTATCATTCTTGCTTTTGAATGGATACCCCTGCAATAAAATCCTATTAGATCTCTAGGACTTACTCACCAGAAGGAAACTATAGATGCAAAAACCTCTCTGAGCTTATGCCTTTGTCCTCCTCCAAGATAGTCTTTCTGCTAGTATTTTGGAAATTGAGTTAAATTTGGCTTTAAGGAATATCACCTACATACAAAATAGGCTATGATATCTCAGAACTGTCTATGCAGAATTAGGTTTGATGAAATACAACATACAGTCCAAGTGAAGTAAGCAGTTAAAATTCAAGAAGCAATACATTTTTGTCAGCATGCTCATATGCTTAAATCGAACAATAAACACAGCAGAACTTCTCCACAATAGTTACTGGAATTCTACCAAATCTTAATGGAAAAGGCTTCCAAGAAACAGCTTCAAAAAGACTCATTTAAAGCTAAAATTATACAAACAGCTTTTTTTTTATTTATAAGCCCACATTCTGCCTTCCACAGAAATGGAAACAACATGCATTCTTATGCTGGATCATTTATCTGCATAAGTCAGGCTTCATATCCACACCACATAACATTCTAATCTTTAATACATTTGTTCTATAGGTCTGCTGTGTGCAGAGATAAAAATGTTATTAATAGTATCCTAAAGCAGCTCACAAAATGCCACTTATTATTTATGCAAGCAAGAACTATAAAGAAATCTGTAACCTTTGGGCTTTTGTGAAAAATACAGAATATAGTAGGGATGAATAATTGGGTGCAATTTCTCTCAGATATTACTAATATTGACAGCTACACAATCTGTTTTATATACTTTACATTAGGGGTTGATCTAAAGAATAATTCTTTGGTGCTAAACACATTTTACTGATTTACTTGTGGTTAAAAATGTAGTCCCTGTACCGATGAGCAGAAAACCTGGAGAGTTACTGCAGTGCCTCTTGCAAAAGATAAGAAGCCAGCAACATGCCAGAGACTGTTTTCACAACAAAGCTACAAAGTCGCATTCGTTTCCCTTCTCTTGAGGGGCAGCACTGTGATGGAGAGGCAGGATGATACCTCTGTCTCTGTGGTAACTCAGAGTAAGCAATCAGGGAGGAGATCCCAAACCGCGCTTCTGTGTTCAGCTAAGGCCTTTTGGCTTAGGCACTTTGGCACTTTGAAATAATGTGCCACTAAATGAGGAGATGATGCTATATTTAATAAGAGTTAAGGAATAATTTTCTGAAAATAATAGGGAGGACTCTCTTTTCTCAGAATACTGTGTAGACGAAAAATCAAGATGAGGAATCTCGCCCTGCATGCTAACAAGGTGAAAGCGTAAAGGAGAGCTGCTCCTTAAAACTGCCATGGCAATGCAGAAAGCATTGCAATTGACTCTGCCGCTCGCAGAGGCTTTGGATTGATGCCCTGACCAACTTCAGTCAGTAAGAGCAGGTATCCTGCTTTGCCAAAGCTTGTTGTTTTAAATAGGCAGGCTTTAGCGGGGGTGAAAGCCAGTATTTTCATGGGAAGCGTTGGAGGATATGAATGGGAGAAGGAAAGGAATGACTTTACAATATTTCATACCTTATCTACACATAAGGAGATAGCACAAGCCTTATGTAAGATACAGTGGTCCTCCCCTAGAATTGTCCTGATGTGATATCATTAAAAACCTTGTCCATGGAGCGTGGGTTGTGATTTTGTGTGTGTGTGTTGAGGGGGAACTCTATTTTATTAGTATGCTGTTCATTCATCCAACTTAAAATTCATTTTTGAACAAGTAAGCAAGAATAGAATTTAGAGTGCCCAAGTTTCATCCCTACCTTTACTGCTCCTCATTCCAGAGTGACTGAGGGTTGGCCAGGTGTGTGTGGTTCCTCCCCCCCAAAAAGAAAACAGAAAGATTTTCTTAAACTTAGCAAAGGAAATGTTGGTGACAACTGTGATCACAGTACTAGGGCAGAGTTTGGGTTTCTGGTCATAGATTTGTTTTGTCTGTGTAAAGTGTATAAGTCATAAAAATCTTCCTCTACACAAACACACATTTTTTTTTTTGTCTCTTTTTTTTGCTAATGTGCCTGACCAGTCCATATAACCTTACCAAGAATCTTGCCTGCCTTTGTTAATTCCCATTATCAAAGGAAACAAGTTCATGGTAGGCAGTTTGGTTTCAAATCAAAAACATATTTTAAAAGTCTGTATCTGCTACATCAGAAAATAATTAAAGTGAAGAAGATTCACACCATTTTAATGTAAACCATCTTAACTGTCAAATACTGAATAACAGAAGAAGTTCTCCTTTTATTAGAATTTTAATTTCCACAAATGTTATAAAGTTAACTAATATGACACCCTACCATCCTTCTGGCACAGCCAGACATTTGAAGAAATGTCTCATTAACCTAGTTGAAGGAGCATGCCAACACGGATTAAGCAATATAGATTTTTAAATGGTTTAACTGTTTAACTTCACTGACATTGTAGTGAATATCAGTTTTCAATTTTGTTGATTAGTGCAGCTCTTGCATTATTATATGACTCTAGAGCTTTTAAAATAACCACTAATAAATACTAATATATCACTGAGGATTCTGAGCCAGAATAATATGCTGGTGCCCAAACAGTTCTTAAGGATAGAAATCTAAATTCTCCAGTGATTATATAATATAGAATTTGAATCTTTATTCTCCTGAAAGAAGTAAAATTAATTTCTGTCCGCAAAAGTCAACAGCCAACATATAAGAGACTGGTGGTAGGTTAGGAATTCTTTTTTTTATTCAAAAAGCCATTAAAACTCAGCAGAGCAGGCAGGGTTTTTTGTTTTGTTTTAAGTTTTGTATTTAATTATCTCTCCAAGTTTTCCAAAATAACAGTGATGACTTGTTGATTTCACATTCTGTTCTGAAAAAAAAAACTTTTTGTTACCTTGTTTATATTTATAAGTCTTTCAGACAAGTGGAGGAATCTGTCCAAGTATACCTGAGAATCAATGACTTTGTCATACAGCGTGCTGACAAACATGCAAGGTGAAGTCTGTGAAAACCAATTTTGAAGTTTTCTCCCCATTGCCCTCTGAGCTAGTCACCTGAACTAATCATTGGTAAAAACATTCTCAGGTAGGACAATATTACAGTAATTATTACATCTACAAATTTTATGTAAGGATATAATAATATTGGACTCAAGCTGAAGCAGGAAGGAACCAAACAGAAGTGAGCAAAGAAGCTGGGCTAAGAGACTTTGCTTACAGCCTTACTTTCACCTAGTAATGTTTACACTATATGTCTATAAGGAGTCCTTCCGCAACATAAAATGAGGACCAGTATTACTAAAAGGACTCCTAAACTGTATTACTAAACCAACATACTACATATGTGAGGCTTAGACAGTCTAAAGAAAATTCCCAGGCTTTGACAAGAGCAGAAACTCTGTTATTAAGCCAAAGCGCAACTTGCCATTCAGACCTGGAACTTGAACAGCATTTGAAGAGATTAACATGACCCAAACAGATATTTCTATGGACAGACACAGAGGAGAGGTCAATGACTTTGTTTTCATTATACTGAGACAAAACCACAGGACTTCATATGCATGAGGACACCAAGATAGATTTTTGCTTTACATTTCCTCTCTGTTTCCTCTCCTCTCTCTCCCCACAAGGAAACTTCCCATCAGACCTAATTCTTTGGACAGAGCAACTTCACGCATAACTTGTGTTTATTCTTTAGCTTCCCGTATTGCCGTTCTTCCCCACGTAATCTAGCTTTAGCTCGCAGCCCGGCACATGGGCAGGAACGAGGCAATGCCGGCTGCGCTGCTGCTGCCGCGCGCGGCTCTGAGCCTGCTGCCCGAGCGCAGCTCCGCAGAGCAGCCCGGCGCTGTCTGGTGTCGGTTTTGCACTGCCAGGGCCCTGGGCTGGCCGGATGGCTGTACGAGGGTAAGGAGGTTTTGCAGTGAGGCAGGAGGATTCAGCCATGAGCTAACCTAATTACTTGCTCAGAGCTACCCCAGCATGCGAATCTTCCATCAAGCAGAGCAGCACAGACTGCCAAAGCTGGAGATAACATGTATCCCCCTAAAAAAAAGCCTGTCATAGCTCCTTGGGCACTTTCCTCAGCAATTCGGCTTGTCCCTGGCCAATTCCAGGGGAAGCAGCACAAGAACAGAGCCTCCAAACTCACTTTATTCAGGGAAAAAAAAAAAAAAGCTATTCTTTTATTCATACAATGCCCATATAGTGCAGCAAGGTTAAACAGGCTATCCCAGTTAAAAGCTGTGTAAAGCTGCACAGCACCTCATTTAATATGTCCTGTCTCTGAGCAGGACTTAATAGACTGAGAAGAGTCCCTTTCTGGTGTTATTGTTCAGCTTTCTGATGATGATGGTCTTTTTAATCAAACAAAAATACATGAAGAAAAATAACAAATATAATATTATATTTTAGAATATACCATTGGAATAATTATCTAGTTATATGTAATTATTATTATTATTTAAGTATGATATCCAGAGAGCAATCATCCTATATTAATATTTATAGTTTTTTCTTTAAAGAATTTACTTGATAATATTCTGTTTATAAAAGAACAGCTCAGAATTACTGTTTCTCCCTGAACGTGCTGGTTTGCATGGTACTTGGTGGTGGGGAATCAAATTATAATTCTATTGCACTGTATATTGAATAACTATTAGATCATTCTTTGGTAAAAATATGCAAATATTATATGTACATTCTTGTAAAGATTATGAATACTCTTCAAAGCTCCATTGGTTGTACTGTGAAATAGAAAGGATTAAGTGATGTCATTAGTATTCAACAGAGTTGTTATAAGTCAAGAGGAGAGGTAGGATGTTCCAGAAGCAACTGGGTGCCAGACTTTACCTCGTAAGATTCTGCATTAGCATTAACATATCTTTTCTCCTGCTTTCCTGCCCTGTACACCAACTTTATTCTCAAACAGAGACATAGTTCTCTATATGTACAAATCACCACCACCTGCAAACAGCAAGAGCAAGCCTAGAGAACTATGTCAGTTCTGTTGAGCCAAACTGAGTTATATCGGCTGTACCACTGCTTCCCAAATTGCCTGTCTTTCAAGTACCAAAAAAAAGAGGGATACATTTTTACTGGCTCTTATTTCTTACAGTATCAGAGACGAAAAACGTAAGGAAATTACTTGTAGCTTCATGTCAGCTGATGAAACCGTACCCACTACTGAAGCACCACTGATGCATTAGTCTCATAGCACAAAACATTACCATCACTTCCTGGCCACTGAAAAAAAGTTACCAGTATTTGTTGCATAGTCTTAAGGACTTGCATCTGTTTCTGTTCTGTGAGCACTTCTCATAACAATTAGTTCATTTGGCTGCTGTCTGGAGTGTAGTCTTTGCACCTCTGCAAAAAATGCTATTACAGCCTGGTCCTGTTGCCACTTAATTCAATAGAATAGACTTGAATTACAGCAATAAGGTTTTATAGTCCCAACTTGTACAGTAGACGAGGTCAGAAGGGAGAGAAAAAAAGAAGTTTGCTTTCTTTAAAAAGAAGAAAAATAAAGGAAAAACACACTAGTATGGGAGAGGGATGGAGGATGTCAGTCATTCAACAAATATGTGCCACATATCAATGCAATACCAAGGTTAGAATGATGATAATTAATATTAACATACTAATATAGACCGATACTTATTGTTTCCTAAAACAGTTTTTACTGACTTTTCATACATTCTCTCCTGGTTCCTAGACAAAACATAGGATCAAAGGAAAAACATAGGCAGGCAGAACACCAAGAAGCATCAGAAAAACTTCGCTTTTCTGGAGTGAAGACGTTGCAAGGGGATGACATCTGCATTGAAGTTATGAAAAAAAAAGTAGCAAAGAAAAATTCTCTGAAATCCTATACAATAATAAAAATAAAACCAGTCCTGTCTAAGTGGCTTTTACATTATTGAAAATTCACGTGGATATCTGACATGAGAGTCATAACTCAGTGAGTGAGAGCGAGACTGCCTGCATGGCCTGAGCTCCATCACGGCTGCACTCCAGACTAGCATGTCTCAGCAGCCCAGCCTGATCTCTCCACAAGCTGCAAGAATAAAACTATTCATATTAGGGAACACTACAACTTCTCACAGCTATGCTCACTCTTCTATTGAATATTTCAATACATAAAATTTAGCTGACTGCTTTTAGGAAACAACGAGAATGTAGTATTAAAAGCTGCTACAATTTTACGTCTTTGCACATCATTAGGTTTTATAAATTTTTTTTTTTCAGATTCTAAAGTCTATGGAAATTGATCAGAGATCAGTTCTGAGAATGGAAAAATATTTGCACACATTTTACTATTTTTGCAGTTTAGAATTTTAAGGAATCTCAACAGCTCAACAGTATGTAGCAAAAAGTCAGTCCTGCAAGAAAATTAAGATCAGATCAAAGAAATAATAAATTCCACTAACACAATCAAAACACTAAATATTTATAACTGATGTGATATTCCCAAAAGACTGACCTTCTCTGTCTTCCCTTTATCAGTTAGTGCTAAGGTTCATTATGAAGGGGTAACAGCTGTCATTTTGAACTAACCAGTAGAGTGCCGCTGTTGTTGAGCAATACAGAAATCTCATGCTAATCTCGATATAGCGTTTATACTAATTACTCTATGTTTTTGAAAAAGACCTGATCCTGATAGGAGGAAGAGTAAGAGCAGACCTCTGGGAAATTGAGGCCATACATGTGCCACGTGAATACAGAAGTCCAGCCCACACAGCTATTTCTACAATAACAGGCCAGAAAGATCCAGTAAGTCCAGTCTTGTTCCCCCTGGCAAAATTACTTATCAAGTTAAATGCTGATTCCTCAAGATAAAGGGTGGCAGCCCTCAGCTGTGATTCACACCTGTACAAACCTCTCCTCTCTAGGCAACCCCAATCCATCCAGTCAGCATTACTGCATTTCGTACAAGACATGTTTATTGTCACCAGAAGATTAACTCCTAGTGAGCAAAACCATGAAATCTAATATATACATATGTACATATGAACCCACATTCCTTTTCCGCTCTATCAGGTGAATGCAAATTTTCAAAAAGAAGAAAAGAAGGATAATGTACGTGTAGCACAGCTTTGCTCTGTGCTTCATCATTTGTACATAGTATACTTTTTGTTTTTTAAAACCTTTACTAAGTGTAGAGATAGCATATTTCTTTTTCCCTGTGGAAATCAGAAGGGGATTTTTGTTTTAACTTTGCAACAAAACCTCAAAATAAAATTAAAATAAATCATTCTCTTTCCTTTCTTTTTCTTTAGGTTACATTCTCAGGACATCTGAATTCCATAGCATTTGTTTTTCAGTTAAGTTCACACTGAAATAGACATCTATTTGTTTGCCTTAATTGCTTTTTTCTTAAATTAAGAGTGGAGCAGGATTTACTCCAGTCAGAGAGAAATGTTTCCTTCCTTGTTTGAGGACTGTAAGTTGTATTTTGCCGCACAATACAGACCCTGGCATATTTTGAAGAAAAGTTCCCCAGTGAATCACAGAAATTATTTCTGCACCTATAAGTATCAGAGTAAGCAAGTATGAGAGTAAACAAGTTTGAAATGTTCCCATTCAGTAGCATGATTTCTCAGAGGATCTCATATCAACACAAAACAGATTTGAGATTTATTGTATGCTGCTTTCAATCGGAAACTGCTGTTCAGGTTCAGAGAACTGAGATATTACTAAAATTTAAAATCTTCTCAGTGAGACCTTACAGAAGTCTTCGAGGCCATATGTCATTTGAAGAAGAGTATGCTTTATTTAATGATAAATTAAAATTAAAACGTAAGTCACTATATAAAGAAAGAAGAGTTTTAGCAACAGGAAACAGGTCAACTAGCAGGGGAAGGACATGTACAGATGCTAAGGGGCAGGAAGCCAGCAGCTCTTATTCCTGCTGAGCATCTTCACCTTCACCAGTTCAGCCAGCCCTTGACTCCCATTTGCTCTTGCTGAGAGTGGTGGGTTTAGACTTCAGAGACCCAGGTGACCTGCTAGGATCATATGAGATAAAATTTCTCTGCCAGGCAACAGGGAAGGAACAGTTTTTACAAGGAGATCCCTCAAAACACCAGCACCTCCTGGTGTGTTTGCTGACCATAAGGAGAGCCAAGAAGAAGAAGAAGGCACCCAAGAAGAGGTAGGCTCTTCTTCATGCTCTCCGCTTGCCACCCCACTCCCTGTCAGCACCCACAAGACCACTGTGCTTTCTTTTAAAAAGCTGCTTCATGGCACAGTCTTTTCCCCCATAACTCTGTTAGCTTTCACATTTAAACCTTCCTTCTGCTGTAATGTAGGCTCCAGCCTTGTACTTTATTTGAGACTTAGGACCACTGTAAGTTTCAAGGTTTTAAACTGTCCTACATCTTAGAAGCTTCCCTATCCTGCAGAGTCTGAAAAATACAGCAAAACCTCCACCTCTGTTTTAATTTTCTGTCTATAGATTGTCTATCTGTATTGTCGAACTGATAATCCAGATACAAAAGGGTGGCCCCAGCCGTGGCAATAGATAGCTGCTTGTTCAAGGCTCTTCCCTCTGTTATAGCTGTTTGATGCTGCATGCCTAATAAGTGATTTTTGTTGCACCTTGCATTCCTCAGCTGTAGCATAAGGCTAAATCTTTCTGCTCTTTCAGCAATTAGGAAGTTATTGCCATCTGTAAACTTTTTCAACGTTCTTAAATGGAAGACGCTATAGAAGAATACAGAAGTAAGACGCAGAAGGTTCTCGGGGTAAAAGTTAGAGACAGCGTACAGTGATGATGAGTATTTCTGCCTCACAGAAAAGCATTTAAGTCTTTTCAGTAGGAGAATGCATTGATGTGTATGAATATTCAAAAGAGAGGACTTCCCTTTCAACTACATTTGTCTGTTTATTAGTGAGTACTCCTTTAATGTTAGTATTAACAAGTGCGTAAAGATAGACTGTATGCTTTGAAAAGTAGTGGCAAGGGACTTGGTGATATCTGAACACAAGTGAACACCAATAGAAAAGATGAGCAAGGGAAGGATTTGGTTAAGGATGCAGGCATCAGACGGGATGGTTCATCATTCTAATTATGTTAATGGCACTAATGTGCTTCAGCCTGTCAGTTGTACTTAAAACTAGCAAAACACAATGCTCATTCTCATGGAGTCCACTCTCATTCCCTTGAATTTTACGATGTTACAGTTCACAAAGCAGCAATCCTAGGAAGAGCAGCAGGCAACAGCACAAGGGAAATGAAGAGCATCTGGCTACAACATAATTGCAAGCTTAAGCAATTTCCAGGCTACCATGCTCATGAACTGAACAGAGCTAGTGCTGTATTATTAGTAGAAGACTGGTCTGTTTTCCATTTCACTAGGAAACAAAAAATTGTATGCAGACAGAGCTCTACAAAAAGGTCAGTCTCCCATATACAACTAACAAAGTACAACTGAGAGCTAAGAGTAGAGAGGACTGACAGGGCCTATACTTGGGGGAGAAACCTTTGGTCTCGCTTGATTGAGACCTCCAGATCTAGAATTAAAAGGAGTGAAGTGTTTTCAGCTCTGGCATAACCAGAGCAATGTATTTCCCATCCTTGAATCCTCAGTCTCATCTGGCCTTATAGAGTAAATAAACATAAGTGGTATGGATTTAGGTTGGCAGGTAAAGGAGATGTTTAAAAACAATTTTATAGATTGTTTACCATTTTTCCTGAACTGAGAGAAGTACCTGCAGATCACAGTACTTCAGAGGAAGAATTTATTGAAATCACCTTTCTTCCCCACTCTTTTACATAGCTGTATACTCTCAGTCTATCAGAAATCTAAACAGGGCACCTACAGGAAAAGGGATAGGGAAATTGGCCCTGTATAGCCACGTGGAGACATATACATACCTTCTCTCCTCACCATATTTGTCAAGTCAAGGGCTTGCATATCCTTCCAATACTGTTCTCTCTTCTTCATATTAAGACAATAACAAAAGAAAACAGCATATGATACAATTCCAAGAAACTAAGAGCAATGCCTTCCCATATTTTGATATTCCCTTTTGCATTCAAGAACAAGGGCAAGAAAAGTAACAGACTGAAGTACTTACAGCCAACTTCTTTAAGGTTCATTAATCAAAAATAATAGACATTGCCATTTCAGAAATAATATCCATGGATAAAGCAGGCAACAGATAAGAGTGGGAGCTAGACACTAGCTATGCTGACATAGATGGAGCATCTTTTTACACTCATAGGTTAAAAATTTACAACTTAAACTGATGAATTATCTCCTGACTCTTTTATTGATAATAAACAGCAGAAACCTGTAGTAGCAAGGTGCAAGCTATACAGCAATTAAGAAGTAACTTTGCACTACTAAGAGATATGTAAGAGAAATCTTAAAAGTTGCATAACAAGGATATTAATACATGAGAAAGTTTTACAGCAGTGGAATGGATGCATAACCAAAGAAAGTGCAATATTATCACCTGTCATCCAGATGCAGATGGTAAAAGTGACCTTGAAATGCTAATTAGATTAGAGAGCGTACAAAGGCAGGAAACACCATGACAATGGGAAACTTCAGCGTGTCTCAAGTAGGACAAATTATGTCAGACTATATTAGGAGAACTACAGTCTCTTACATCACAAATTACTGGGTTTGGAGCAAATGTACAAGTGGAACAAAAACTCTTGACCTAGGGTGGCACAGAATATGGTTCAAGTTTCAAGTGTAGTTCTCATAAAATAACAGGAAGTGAAGTGAAGTGAAGTGAAGTGAAGTGAAGTGAAGTGAAGTGAAGTGAAGTGAAGTGAGAAGAGAGAAAAGAGAGAAGAGAGAAGAGAGAAGAGAGAAGAGAGAAGAGAGAAGAGAAAAGAGAAAAGAGAAAAGAGAAAAGAGAAAAGAGAAAAGAGAAAAGAGAAAAGAGAAAAAAGAAAAGAGAAAAGAGAAAAAAGAAAAGAGAAAGAAGGAGACTGTCTCGTTCATCTTCCTGTCCAGGACAGGGTTAACTATATAAATACTAATCCCACCAGGTGATTTTCTAACCTGCTTTTATTATACCAAAGAGTGAAGACTGAAATAAGACTTTATGGGATAAATTGTTGAAAAAGCACTTTATAGCACCAACAAGTTTTGCTTAAATGATACTCCAAACATTTCTTCCTGTGAGGTGTTTTTATCCTTTCTAGCTGGACATGAAGAGTAGAGTCCTCTGCAGCACACCTATGTCCTTGAAGTGTTCGAGATCCCCTCTCTTTCCTCTGTAGCTTGAACGACTCCAACCCTTTCTCCCTACAGGCTTCATTTTCTAACCTTCTCATTATCCCTGTTGCTCTCCCTTCAGTTTCCTATAGTTGGTCACTGCCTTTCTGGAACTACAATTCCCAAAACGCATCACTGAAGCAATGCAAATGAATTAGCTTCTATCAATCAGCACTACTCAGCTTACACTTTTCACAGGATATTTTCCCATTAGAAGGCTCAAGAGTCCCAAGAGCTACTGTGAAGGCTGGTGCCAGTGACCAGTTACATCATGGGTCCTGGGCGATGGGAAATAGATAGATAAAGGTCCTCAAGCCAAGAAGAGAAATAACTGAGGGAAAAGTGGTACATGAATGATATTGAAAAAGATGAACGAGGTATTAAATATTTTGATTAACACAGGATTTGAAGAGGTACCAAGTGAAGATTACAATTAATGGCTATTAAAAAAAAAAAAGGCAAACAAACAAACAAAAGAGGGTTGTTCTCCCAAGTGCATACATAAATAGCAAAATTTGCTGCACAGGATATATCAGAGGAAAAACATATAAATAGTTGCAGTATGCCTACAGAAATTCATGAAGGAACCATAAAGAACTATCAGTACATGTAATTCAGATGCAAATGCCAGCTCAGGAAATCTTTAAGCTGCAACATGCTAGAAAGATACCCTTGGGAAAAAGTACCACTGGAAGCTTGCCCTGCTCATATAATCTTCTAATGAATCCTTTACTGGCAAGCATCAGAAGAGACAGTGAACAAGGGGACCTCTAATGTGACCAAGGACAGCTGTTCTTTGTTCTGAGGAACTACTTATGAACAGATTTGCATTTTTTATTTATAGATCAGATATTCACAGTTACCTGCTTCACAATCCATGCCAAGAGATTTCCTCCTGTGGACTTTAATAGCTTATACTGACACAACATAGGTCATTGAGGACACGTACTGCCCAGACTGTAAAAATAGGGAAATACCAAAACAAAAAATAAAACAAAACACTTTTTTTTTTTCCCACTCATTGCAACACCTGATCGCATAGTTGCATGAAAACAGGCAATTCCCCAAATGTTAACACATCTCAAATCCCAAAATACAAGACTTCCAGAAAGGAAAGAAAAAACATAATTATTGGTACTGTTCTTATGACTTGGTTGGGATTCCACAGAACAGCACTCTTGTCAATGCAGAACACCAGGAGTCCTTACTTTTCTTTTTTAAATATAAATATAACCAATAAGTCAAGTCATATATCACCAGCTAAACTGACAGTAGTGATTGCCTCAAAGCCCAAATTAATTTCTCATCACATGATCACTTGTTCTTATGTAATTCATCTTGCAGCAAGTGCTTGAGACAAAATGGAGGAGGCACCACCCGTGTATTTTTCAAACTGCAAATGGGTGCACATTGCTTCCATCAGCAGGAACATCAGTCCTGCTCTCTTTTTCTCGGGGTGATGGGAGTCTGTGACCTCCTCAATAGAACTTAGCTGTCCTTTTGGTTTTGCTGCTACTGCACTTCACACAAACAAAACAATGACAAAAAAAACCTACAGCACTAGATCATGATCTGCAGAGAAGGAGCAGTCATATGCAAAATGAGCTGAATTTTGCATTTGGAGAAAACCTTTACTAGTTTGCAGTCCTCACCCAACTTTAGTATGACGTTGCAGCAGTTATGCAGTGAGATGTGTCTCATTAATACTATATCTGATTCTTTACATTAGGAACAGATGCAGTCTCTCCGGAGTCCCCGCATAGATAAAGAAATGCATTAAAAGGAACTTATTTCTTTTATCTACCTATATTTGAAGGAGAGCAATGGAGAAAAGATGTCTTCCTTTTATTTGTCAGTATTGTGGAACAGGAGACAGCTGAACTGATGAAAGAAATCCAATGTCAGTTGACCTACTTAGGGGAGAGAAAGACATGAAACAGAATTTCAATCAGCCATGCCTTCTGCCTTCCACGCATTTGCCACATTAAAAGGGCAGCTCCAAGAATCCAGAAGAGAAATTAAGTAGCATGGGCTGTCTTGGAAAGCCTTTACATGGTGATTTGCTTTTTGTTTGCTGAGTAACATGGCACTTAGTAATATTGGGAGACTGCTTCTGGGAGGTTCAATTCATCTGGAAATGGAAAGATATAAGCCACAGCTCAAATATCCTCACCATTTAGGTATGGAGTTCTCCATACACTTTAACTGAAAGTTGTCAATATAATGTTTACATTTACATAGTATAAATGCAGTTGAGGTTTCATGATCACAGTAAGTCACCTAGAAATGATCAGGACTGCATCAAGAGGCTGCTAACAAACCCTTTTATTTCCTAAGTTTTGCTATATAAATGCAGATCACTACTTTTCTCCTGCTAATCTGATGTTACAAACTTCATCCTTAATTACACTCAACATTGTTCCTTCTGCCAGAGATGCCAGATACTAGTAAACTCTCCAGTAACTGAGTAGATTTGAGGAGAACCAGAAATAGCAGCTTCAGAATCTCCTGTGCACACTAAGTGTGAGGAGCCAGGAAGTTACCAAGACTTAGTTCTGGGCAGGGTGCAAGCTCCAGAGCACCCAAATATGGAAAACTGCTATGTACTCAGAGAAACAACAAATTTCAAGACAACCTGAATTATGACTGGGACGTTCAAGATCTCGGAATAGTTGACCTTTTTAAAGCAGAAAGCAGATCACTCTCTTAGCTGTAGCTCAGCTAGCACATACCTATAATTCTTTTAGAAATAGAGAGCAGCTAAAGAATATTGAGGTTTGACTGGCTTCACATTCAGTTAACGATAAAGACTGCCATTTCATTAATCTTATGAAACACAAACTCTCTGCTGCAGACCAGGCTGCCATTTAAAAACCATGGGGTCAGTAGCCCTTTGGTGAGTACCTTCAGTTACCTTGGCGAAGGGCTGCAGGAGCATGAAGAGCAACAACTGATGAAGACTTGGCCAAGAGGAAGAGGTGGAAGCTTCCTTGGCAGGGAAGCCTGGCCTGAAGGAGGACAGGGCTCTCCTCATCTGTGGAGGGGAAGATCTGATGGGAAAATGAAGAGCAGAGGCACATAACCAAAGACTGCTGAAACAGCCACGCGAGGCAGACCAGCGTGTAGGACTGGGCTTTGGCAAGATGAACCTGGAGGGATGTTGGAGGCGATGCTGGACCTGACAGGCAGTCATGCCTATGCCAAGAGAATATCTCCTTTAGCCTTTGAGAGATCTTTGCCTGTTTTCACTAGTATTGAAGTATCTTGCGCAAAATGAAGCCCAGGGGAGGAGAGAAAGAGAGCACAATAAGGAGACTGGTATGAGAAAACTAAGATATAGGCAATTGTCAGCAGTCACCTGTACTGATGTTTGCCATATGTTTTTGTATTAGATTTGTATTATTTCCATTAGACTACAGGTTCCAAAGCTTAGCACAAAATGCATTAGCAGGCTGTTTTCAGACATAAAGATACAAATGCTTTTGAGATTGGGCTTGTTTCCAGGACCTTAGTGATTGTTTTGGGGCTTGTTAATGACTTCAGTTGAATTTATTGTCTAGTTTTAGCAGTAGCAGCCCAGACCCCCTATCTCAATTTCAGAAGCACAAAAGTATCTCCAAGTTACATTACAACAGCTCAGCTCAGGGACTGTTTATTTGCACTTGAATCTTCTGCATGCAAGGAAAATTAGGTTTAATGGGCCTTAATTGAATATGGACTATTAGTGTAGTATAAGTAGCATGACCTGCTAAAATGTCTGAGCCACTGTCTATCTCAGGAACAGTATAAGCTGTTTCATCTTTTCAGGTCTTGTTATAGTAAGGAAAAGTTACAGAATGCTAAAGAAATAATCATGCCTCGTGCTTTTTGTCCTGTCTATGTGTTGTGCTCCTTGTGTCTCATCTACCATTACTTTTAATGCACCTTTTAAAACTCATTTGCTCAGTATTTAAGAATCTCCTACTTTTTTACAACACGTGGAGTACCTAGCTAACATTTCTACCCAAAGCAGTGTATTACTATTCAATTCTGATTACAGATACCCTCATGAAAGGGATATTCCACTTTCAAGAAACTGGGTCACAATATAAAATGAACAGTTAAAGTAAAAACAGATGTCCATAAGCTATATTTTAACAAGCAATATTCACAATTTATACATATATTCAAACACAATTTGAAAACTTAATATGCATGCATATAGCAAATTTGCACTTCTGCTAATATATAGGTGTTTGTAGCATATATCTTACCTTGAAAAAGAACTTATTGCAAATTTAAAGCACATATTAAATGAGCATTTTTCTTGATGAGAAATGAGCACTGTTTCCCATTACATTTTGTGCTATATGGGAGGAACCATTCCATTCTTAAGATTAGGGAGAATTCAATAATCCTGAAGAGGTTTAACAACTTTAAGAAAGTTCTGCCTTTTTCCCAGTTCCAGAGTGCCTTAAGAATACAGTGCTTCAGCCTGCATGCTGACTGCACTTTTTTTTCAGTTCTATGCTCTTCTGTCACTGCTTACTCCAGAGGTGACTTAACGGCCCACAGAGACCAATGATTTTGTTTCCTTGGAAAAGAAAACAAAAAGAGATGAAACAAATGTACACAAATCTAGAATTCAAAGTTGGCCCTTTGAATGTCTGATTCTTTCATAAAGTCTAGGTACTGTCTGTAACTATTTTGTTTTTAACACATACTGTTGTTGCTGAGGGATTTTTTAGTTCCTATTTGCCATTAGAATTTATAATCACAATGCAGAGACAGATTTATTATGCGCTATGATGTATTGCTAGAGGTTGCCCTTAGGATCTTATTGGCTTGGATGATAACATCACATCAAGATTTACACAGTCTTCCTTATACATCACATAAAGAATATGGAAAATGAAAAGATATTATTTATAGCCCTGTAACCAAAGGTCCTTGGAGCTGTACAGTCATACAAAGCAACCCCACCTCAGCAGTTTGGATTCTGAAAAGACAAATGCAAGTGACTGCTAGGAGGAAAAGCCACCAAAAGCAGGAAATGTTCAAATAAAGTCAGCAGAGCAACAACAGGCATGCATCCACTGCTGCTGGTGTCAAATGTGGCCAAGGTCAAGCTAATGCAACAGGAAAATCTAACAAAATCAACACCAGCTATAGCATGGAGGGAAAAGAATGGCAAAATCCAAAAGGTCCCAAGACAAGCAGAAAAGTCTTCCGTCTCTCTCTCAAGTAATACCAGACCAGGCAAGCAGGTGTGAAACTTAGCAGGAGAGCAGGCTGCTTGGGGGAGAGCACAGGCAGCAGAATTAAGGGATTTCTTCCTCGTTCAGACACACATTGTGATACGACCACAGTCAGCACCGCTATTTGGTTGTGTTTCATTTACCCTCTGTATAAAAGAGGGAGAGTTGCAGGCACAGCCTGCTGCACAGACAAGGTAATCTGCTTAATATTTTTCAAGCTGAGTGGGCAGAAGGTAATAGGTGAACTAATTCAGTAGTTCCCCAGTAACTGTCTTACTAGAAGAATTTCTCTGCTGGAACAATGTTGCTAGCAATTTGCAGTTCTCACAGGATATATTTATATGGAAGCTGAGTCCTTGCCTTAAATCATTGTGAAGAAGAAACAAAATATATATTTACTGGAGCAAATGCATGTTAAAACTTGAATAAATTAAAATAATAGCTATGTACAAACAAGGACTTTAAACACCTTGCAGTGTCACTTCTTGCACTCAAGCAGCTGGAGTTGCATAACCTTGAATCTGTATTTGTATATAGCAACAGAAATGAGTTTGACAGTTAGCTATAAGCATTTACATTCTGTACTATCAGCTTCTTAGAACATAATTTTCCTAGATTTTTTAATTTATCTCATATAAAAGTAACCCTGAAAAGACAGAAAAGTGGCTTCTGAACCTTTGGCTAGTACAGAAGGAGAGCTAGAGAACAAACAAGAGTCTCAAGGACTGAAAGTAGGAATTTTCTCAGAAAGAGAAATGGAGGAGAAAAGAATAATACTGCCTGTTCTCCTTCTAGCCCCTGCACCTTCTGTTGCACATGCTGACCCTTTTGGTAGCTCATACCTGCAATGATGACCGAGATAGCTGCCTGCTTTCTGGAGCAGACCCTCTGCTGTGGTGTGTCACAGCTGCTTTCAACCACTGTGGCCGCCTGGGGGTCTCAGTGCTGCTCCAGCCAGGGCTGGGAGAAGCAAGGAAGAGAAGCAATTCAGTGCTCTAAATTCACTTGACCATTATGCTCACTTCAAACGGAAACTTTCCAAGGATGTGCGGTCGCAAGGATGCTGCTTCGCAGCCCTGCGTGGTGCGAGAGAGCACTGCAGCTGTGGGCAGAGCCCGCGAGCGCGGGAGGCTGCGGAGAGAAGCAGCTGCTCCCACCACAGCGGGTTCCTGCTCCCTTTCCTGCTGCCTGGAGCTGCCCTGGCCCTTCTACCCACTCAGAAAACATCAGCCCAGGTCTGGGAATTCCCCCTTCTCCCATAAACATAGGGTTTCTTTTGTTTGCAACCGGACTGAGCATAAATCCTCCCACCCAACATGCACTGGCGAACGGTCCCTCGGAAGGGTTCCCAGGAAGGTTCCCATGCTGTGGTTAGCAGCAGCATGAGTGTGCCCTCCGTGCCAGTCCTCTGCCAAGCACAGCTCTGGGAAGAGCCCAGCAGAACTGCCTGCAGCACGCCAGAACCGTCTGCCTGGGGCTGCCACAACAGTGTGCTGACCCACCACAACCGGACTGAACGGACGGCTTCCTCACACCACCCTCTTCTGGTCCTATTTGATCCCTTCTGGCTTTTTCCCCCTGTTGTGATTCTGTGTGTGTCGCAGAGACACCCCTACCTCAGGCAGGACGCCCACCCGAGTGCACGAGGCAGCACGGGGCTGGCGGAACTGGCACGGGTCTCACTTGGCACGGGTCTCACTTGGCACGGGTCTCACTTGGCACGGGTCTCACTTGGGCTATATGAGCTGGAACCCTGCAGCACGAATATGCTATTGAAAAAGTGTTAAAATATTGCATCCTCCTACCCCTACCTGGGAAATTGCTGGTAGGCTGTGCAGAAACGTGTGTGTGGGAGTCAGGGCTGGAGGAGAGGGGAATGTTGGTGCTTTTTAAATGCAGTAACAGCAATTGTTACAGAGAGCGAACGTTTTCTTGGCGGGAGGGAGCGGGGGAGACAGGAGGGAGACACAATGGGTATAAAAATAGCTCAGGCCAGGTGAAACAGGTTAATCACGACTTCATTTCTCCTACTGTTAGCACAAATTAAGCCTACATTTTTTTTCTATTGACGAGGAGGGAACAAACAAAGCTCACTGGAATCTGGAACCTCACATAAACCTCCTATGCCTCACATGGATTTCTGGATAGAAGGAAAGAAAGAGGGTAAAAATACTATTTTTTCTTTTTTTTTTTCTTTTTTCCTTTTCCTTGAGAAGAGAGTGTTGAGAGCAAACCTATTGTTAAAAATACAAGCAGCAGGCAGGGGATCTCCCCCGTCAGCAGCGTGTGTCTTCCAGGCGAGAGGAAATCTCCCCGTAAGGCAGACAGGGAGTCTGAATTATTAAAGCTGAAGGAATAATCTACTCAGACTGATCAGAGCGGGACTCTCTCGAGGCTTGGTGGGGTTTTTCCACTGGCAGGCAGACTACAGGGTACGTGAGCTGCATTTAAAGCAGTCACTGTCGTATTTCCATATTGCTTTCCCAAGCAGAATTTATATTGCCTCAAGTATTTTCCAAAAAAAACGAAAACAAAAGCAGAACACCCTACTGTTAGTGGTGATTGAAAAAAAAAA
Source organism: Crypturellus soui (assembly GCA_032275445.1). Lineage (NCBI taxonomy): Eukaryota > Metazoa > Chordata > Aves > Tinamiformes > Tinamidae > Crypturellus > Crypturellus soui. The sequence continues at coordinate 1,232,052 of JAUBNY010000635.1, read as the reverse complement.
TCAAATGAGAAAATGGAATTAGATCCTCCTGAGAATATAATGTAATTTCCCCACCACTTCGCTGCTTCCACAGGAGGAATTCTTTCTAATTATAAATAATTGTACCTAGGAGCGCGTAATGCAGCAGGATGAAAATCTATGGGCACAGGGTTTCCCAGGCAACCTCGTATCAGTGGTCTGTTTCTAGGTGATACCGTTCTCTGCCACAGAAAACCTTGAGCAGCCTCATCTGTCACGAGCCGAAGCGCAGGGGCGGGAGGAAGGGAGACAGAGGGAATCACCCTCACAAGAGATTCATTCAAATATGTGAAAGCTCCACAATTATTTTGATTCCTAGGGCTGTTTTTCTGAGCTTTCAGCTTCTAAATGCTTGTTGTAAGGCAGCACATTTGAGCATAAAAGAAATGTATTATCCTGAAAACTATTTTTAGTCTCCTACAGAAAAAAAAATACATTAAAAAAAGTTTCCTGGCATCCCCGTGGAATATTCCTGGCTGCTTTTGTAAGTCAATTGTGTCACTCACATTTAGCATGACTTTCACCTCCTGAGGTTTCACAAGAAGTGCCAATCATGCTGCTGACTCCAAAATAAAATCTAATCATTTGAATTGGGAACTGCCCTAAAGAGCTGGGCATTAGGGAGGGAAAAAAAGCGATGCTGAATACTGCAAATCTTTTCTCTCCACATCAGTTGCTGTGTTTCTAAGTTTTCCAGGATGAAGAGCACACAAAGATGCTTGGGGCTGTACTCTTGCACACCACCTCTGCCTGATGTTATTAGAGCAGGCTGAAAGCCCCACAGGAGCTAAAAGCATAGGTTTTACATAAGGTGTGTCACCAAGGTGCCTCCCTGTGTTGAGAAAACAATTAAAAGCGTTCAGTTACTAAACCTGAAGGTTTCTCAGTAGATCAGGCACTGCAGGTGATGAGTTTCCCCTCCATGCTCTCAAACAACTTGTCATGAAAATGCCCTCGCAAATGCCTCCATCAATCACATTTCCTCTTCTTGTTTGACAGCTCTGTTCCCTTTCCATGCCCCTTTCTCCTTCTCTATATGCATCTGTCTGAAAGACCAGCATCTGAATCAGTCCTATCAAGGCAGGACAAGGGGATGAGCCTGGAAATCTAACAGCAGTGCAGTCACTAGGAGATCGTAAGCATATTGCAGGAGCCATTTCCAACCATCAGCCTGCTGAGCTATCCACTCGAGGTCCTCTGTTACAAGGAGAGGGAAAAACATATTGTCTTTTTTCCCCTTGTGAATTCTTTTCCCTTGTAGTGACTAGGAAAACCTACCCAGTATCTTCCAGTGCAGGCACAGAAGGATTTTCTTTACTGTCACTTCAATAAGGCATGGTGATAGCCTTTCAGTTTGTATACCTTGCTTCTAGGTTATTTCCTAATGTAATTCAGATTGGAGTTGCAAGTAAACAAGGCGCCCAGAATCTGTAGATCACTAATAATTAGCAAAGAGGTAAAGAATAAAAAAAAAAAATCCCACTAAAATGAAAAGGTCAAAAGCAGACTCTCTATTTTGAATACTAAACAGATAAGCACTGCCTGATACTTTCAGATGCACTTCTATGACTTTGCTGCAGCTTCATTTCAAGTTTTCCAGTTAAGTCACTAAATAAAAAATTGTAAAGAGAGAGAAAGAAAACTTCAGCTAGTTTTGGTAACAGATAACTTACTTAAGTAGAGTTATTTGAGACTTCTAAAATAATGCCTATCATGAATTACTTAAAATTTACCCCCTCCCCAAATTGCTTTGATTTTTGATTTTGTAAGACCAAATCTTATCATGCAATTTACTCCAAATATTGAATTCTTTGTTGGCTATAAGTAAACATCAGAACAAATACAAATAGCAGACACTGCAACTAAATCAAATCAGAAGACAAAGAAAATCTATTTGGTCTTGTCTACAAGAGCAGGAGGGGATTATCTAGCATTGTTATTTCATAAAAATTATCCTGTAACATTTAATCCACTTCACAAAGCTAATTAATCCAGATCCTGATCGGTTTTTATTCCAGAGTGGTGCATCTGGCCGGAAAAGCATGCTGATCAATGTGTATAGAGGTAAAGCTCTAGACAAAAATAAGAGAGCCTATAGCTCATCTGAGTGTAATTGCTTCAATATCACAGGCACTACAGAGCAGAACCATTTTCAATTGCAAAACATTGCCTTCCCAGGAATATTTCAGTGCAGCATGACACCTTGTCAGCACCAATGCCCTGTCACTGCGAGAAAGTCAAAGCACCACGGGGCTCTCCTACCTGACACGTGCCAAGGCAGCACAACACTATTCTCTTTCAAATTCAGAACTACCTAACCGAAATGTGTTCTTCAGCACTTCAATCAGACGTGCAAAATGTAATAGATGGTTGAGAATTTTTGCAAAGGAACAAACGGCTCATGCAATCAGGAGCAGATTTCGATGCTCAAAGCCTTTACCTTTGTATCACTAGTTCAAAGCTGCCCAATATCAAAGGACACGGAGGTACTGTCATCTGTCAGCAATTACACAAACTGCGTGAAATGAACTGCTGTTTTAATTCCAGTTGCAAAATGAGTGCCCTTCTCCAATCCACAGTTCAGTGGCTGTAAGATGCAGTACTCTCACTGTATTTGGGGATTTTTGACAAAACAGAAGGTTGGTTACCAGTTTTGCCACCCTGCTGTAGGCTGGCGCTGTTCCATCTTTGCATCCTGCCACGAGGCACCCCAGCACCACAACAACCCCCCAGTTTCAGGCAGCCTCAGCACTGCTGCCAGAACGGGCTCCTGACACAACCTTGCTGGGCTCAGCAAAGCGGCTTAGGCTGCAAGGACGCATGGAAGTCTCACAGACATTTCACAAAACAAGCTTCCATACTAAAAAGAAAAGTAAATAAAACTCCTGTTAGGATAATCCCATTATCTCGGCATTAGCAGAAGAACTTTATGACTTTGGTTTCTTATTACCTGCTTTAGCCAGGGTAGCCCAAAGAGACCCAACCAAAAGTAGTTATTATTGCACAGACTGGTCACTAGAGCATTTGTAAATGTCTATTTCCAATTCTGGAGTTAAACTAGAGACCAAAACCTCCTTTTCCTCCAGAAGGGGATCAGGTAAACCTGGAGAGCTCAGATTTCATTAAATGAACATCACCAAAATGCCTAATGTGCTTGAGCTTTTTATTATTTTACAATAAAACACAGATCAATATCAGTACTCTTGAGATAAATCCCACTAGGGTTTGAGAGAAGCAGAGCTGCTTACCAGGGGTTGAGAACACAAATCTTGAAACTTAAAATCAGTTTCTCTTAATGCTTCATAATATGACAAAATGTGTGACATATTTAAATAAATTAAAAATTAGCTTTCTGTCAAGGGTAAACAAAAAGGGTAAACAATATTACCATAATTACAGCTGATCTGCATTCATTTTAGACACAGTTTCTGCAGAGGTACTAAGTGGCAGCATTAAAAAGCTGTAAAACTAAAAAGGTATTATAGAATTCAGTCACCTACAGAGGCAGCATGATTTTCATATATAAATATGAATAATATTCTGTCAACCAAAAAACACTTTTTAATACAGAAAGCACAGCTGAAAGCTTATTTTTCTGAAATGTATCAAACTTGCTTTATGAGGGAGGACATTTCAAAGGTTATTAGAATTTTCCAAAGGATTTAACAGAAGCAGGCGGTAGATTTAATATGTTTACTTGCAGAGGGAATGTGCCAGAAAGTGCAGTTTCATTGTTAATAAATTATGATTTCTGGTTAGTAAATAACCAGGACAGGAATGGAGTCATGTTAAAATCTTCTCTCACTGCCAGGACTTTGTCCTCTGCAAGGGATTAATCCAGGTAAGCCGAGACACGAGCTCCCACCCCTCCTGTTTGATCCAGGCCTGAACTTGGCTAAAAAAGGAGAGTATGAAATGAGAATTGTATTAAACACAGATATCCCTAAGTAGATTACAGGCAAATTCCGTGGTGTCCTGCCAACACAGGGTTATACAAGTTCTCTGGCAGTTTCTTAAGATTTCACTGTTGTGGCGATTGGCAGCTTGTAATTCCTTTGCCATGTTCTTGCCCTCCAGATATGGTCAGTAACAGTGGTTTGGCATTTCCTGCTTTGGAAATTCTGCCTTTCACACCTTGATTTGGTGCAGTGTAAACAAGACAAAGACCTCGGCTGGGGCAATACGAGCTGCCAAGCTGCTCTTATGGTGCATGCTTTCTAACTAATTAAAATAGCACAGTTTTAGTTTTGCCTAGAAGCCAACTCCACACCAGAGGGCATCATTAGCACCTGCATCTTGATGGACACAAGGATGCTGGAGTAGCTGAGATACTTAGAGAGGCACATGTAGGCTTTAAAAGGTCACCAGAAGATCTATTTGGAGTCAGTAAGGAGGCGGCCCCTCTGCTGTAGACCAAAGGCCTGGTCCACAGCAGAGGAGGTTAAACACAGCTACCAGCAAAACCTCGCGGGACAGGCACTGCTCACACAGCAAGGCTTCCTGGGCGGCACAGGCAGTGCTTATTCCCACTGCCACGAATGAAGGAACTTACTCTCACTTGTTTGACAAAACATGTGGCTCTGCAGCTGACTCTGCTGGCAAAAAAATACTGCATATGTCTATGTAAACATGGGTATGTGTGCATACCTATAACTTAACATCCCATAACATTCACAGCCATCACTAGCCTTGGAAGTTCTTTGTGTGGGTTTGCCTCAAGTTCTGCCTTTGTCTCTCTCTTCTCAGTTACCCTTACATTGACAACAGTCTCTTGCTGTTTATAAGGGCAATGGGTGGCAATAGACTGGACAACTGGGCAGTGAGAAACCTCATGCAATTCAACAAGGCCAAGTGCACGGTCCTGCACCTGGGGAGAAATAACCCCAGACACCAGCACAGGCTGGGGACCGACCTGCTGGAGAGCAGCTCTGCTGAGAAGG
>JAUBNY010000635.1:1210092-1226994 GCA_032275445.1 Crypturellus soui | reverse complement strand
TGGGGTGCATTAAGAGGAGCGTCTCCAGCAGGTCGAGGGAGGTGATCCTGCCCCTCTACTCAGCCCTGGGGAGGCCAGGAGCACTGTGTCCAGTTCTGGGCCCTGCACTTGGAAGCGGTCCTGTGCCACGTGCTCTAGGTGTCCCTGCGTGGGCAGGGGAGTTGGACTAGACGACCTCTAGAGGCCCCTTCCAACCTGAAGCATTCTCTGATAAGAATATGTCATTATGTGACCCTTAAACATTTGTTGTTAATTAACCTTATCAGTGCTCTCCTAGGAAGTATTTTTCATCCCCAGAGATGGGGGAGAAGAGTTACTTCTCATCTACCTTTCATGAAACTATAGAGATTAGTATTGAAATGGACTCTTGTTTCACATCTGGTTGAAAATGCTGGAAATACCATATGACACACTTGCAATCCAAGAGACATGTCAGACCTTCAAGATCAGTCAGCAAGAACACAGGGGAATGATATTCCTCTTTCCCCTGCCACCTGCCTTTTCCAAAATCCAATGTTTATAGTTTCAAGTCTCTGACAACATACAAGGCCAAGGAAGATCTACCCATAATTTTCTCATATCTTTTGTTTCCAAAATTTTTCTGTTTTCTTTTTATCTGTGTCAAGGAGATTTCAAAGACAAAATAATTTTGCAGATGCAGAAATGGTAACCAACCTAAGGAAAACTGTATTTTCTGGAAAAGCACATAACAAAGGTACATGGGCAAAAAGGGAAGACATGACCAGACTGATGCAGGTTTTCCATGTCCCAGGGCAATTTCATAAGCTGCAGGTAAGCATTGCCAAAGGTAAAGGAATTCAGTATACCTTTTTTACTTTAATTTGTAGAAAGGAATTCAGTATGTCTTTTTTACTTTAATTTGTAGACAAATACTACTTGTATTATACTTTGGAAATGCAAATTTTAAATATTTGATTAAAATTTTGGAAAGCAACTAAGAATGGAATAATTGCAATAAAATAAATATTCATTTCATTTTCAAAAACTACCTAAAATTCATCTTAAATAAACAGATAAATAAAAAAAAATAAAGATTATGGTTCTTCTGAAATTCCAAGTTCTCCACACATTTTTACATTTATAGAATAAACAAAAATCTGCTAGGAACTTAAAGCTAAAATCTTAAAACAAAGCCCAAGAACAAACTTTTGTATCTCCTTACAAATCAATGAGGTATACCAGAGTACAATTATCAACAATTTGATTACAAATTAATACAATTTTGAGAGAAACTCAAACAACCCTCTGTCAACTTCAGTGCCTCCTTTACTCCTGCCTGCTAACTAGTTCCAAAAATTTGCTTAAGTATTACGTTTGGGCACTTGATATCATGTGTCATCAGCTTTCTCAAGCTCTTCATTTGTGTTAACTTTATCAGATGGTGGAAGATGTTACTACTCATAAATTGTTTCACCCCACTCCCAATTAAAATAAAGGCTAGAATAAATCACGCACCAGACTGAAATTAAATCAACATTTTATTTTCCAGTTATACAGTTTCTCAGGATAATGTAAAAAAAAAAAAAGCTGCAATAAAGAAATATAATTTATATGTGTGTATTTTATGCTGTAGTCTCCTTCATTCTTGATTCATGAAATTTTGTTTTCCATGTCTTAAGCTTTTCTTGGCCAAACATCACCACCTAGTGACTGTGAGTATATATGGGAGCTTCCAGAACTGGATTAATATACCTTAAAGAGAAAATACTGATAGGAATGGGAAAAAAAAAAAGAAAGAAAATGAAAATGGAGAACAATTCTTTTTATAATTTAAATTGGAGCGATTTCCAAAGCAAGCTGAGAGAAAACATTATAATGGGCTGTAAGAAGGTGTTTATAGGTTGCTAAGGATTTACAATTAATTAACAATATTTATCATTTCAGATACAAAAAAGTGAAGCTTTTATCTCATTATCTTAGAAAAATTTAGTTACTACTAAATTAAATACTGAATTAAAATAAAATATTAAGGAAGAGGAATTTTAGATAATGTCAAGAAACATTCCCAGCAGTGAGATATGGTCTTCAAACAAGAACTTGAGTCCTTGTCAAATCTTAGTACTAGACCATGCAGAAGTGGGGAGTAAAATACCATATTTATGAGATAGCAAATTGCTCAATACAGTCTTATGGATATTTTCTTTCTCAGGGTATATTTTGGCTTTGAGATATCTGAGAATCGAGACCTCACTTCTACATAAATAAACTCAGTGTTACTATTATTAGTCTTCTGTGAGAATATACTACTATATTCCAGTTATGTTCTGTTCACCTTCAGAGTAACCATGTATCTGTAAATCTGCAAATAAGGAGTCCTTATAGCAATGCACAGAGTGAAAGCACAATGGAAGAGAATACAGTCGTGGTCTAAAACAAACCAGAGCCTGACTTTGTGTTTGTTCCCAGCATCTTTTCCCCAAAGCAGACATACCTAGAAATTCCCAGCTGATCGGGTGTTGAACACAGCAGTAGCTAATGCTAAGCAGGCTCACTAGTCCCTGCTAAAACTTAGGGGTAGCCGCAATTAAATTACCTCACAGGTGCTTTAACCTGAGAATAATGACACGGACATCAAGGGTTCTTTTACTGTTCGCTTTAACATATTGGTAAAGTGCTTTCTCTTTTAAAATGCTTGCTAAAGTGTTTTCACCCTAATTCTTTCATTGCTCCAAAGTACTTTGAAAGGATTGTTTTTAAGCCTTCCTTTCCAGTAAGTCTTGTTTCTGGCCCTCTTCGGAAGCTTTACAAATATTCTTCCCACCATAGCTGCTGGGGGAATCCTTTCAGAGAGAATGGCACCAATTGCACCTATATCATCCTGATTAATCCCAAGGCAGCCAAAGTTACCAAGAGAGAGAGCAGGGTAAGAAACAAATGTGGCATTTGGAATAGAATATGGAAAGTCACATTCAAAAACCCAAGCACAGTCCACTGAGGCAGCACTTGTGTTGGTATAGATATCAGTTAAAACAGCACCAAATCTAAGACATCCATCATTTTGCTTATATTTCTTAACTTTTTAAAGATGATGGTCATCCAGGCTTTGCATTATGAATTTGACTTTGATTACTCAATTTCATACATTTCAGATGCATCAGTGATGATGATAAATGTCATTGGCAACCAATATTACCTAGGTTCTGTTGGAGTAAAATGCTCACATTAGCATGCAGCATTGGTTGTGCCTATCGTATTGAAAATATTATTAAAAAATATTGATAGTTTTTGCTCCTAAATCTGAATACAATCCCAACAGAAAAGAGTCTTCTTAAAAGTCTGTAGTGAGAGATTGTAAAAGGGATGTCCAGCAACAGACTACAAACTAGTTTAATTTTAGAGACAAGATAAATTTTTATCTTGCAATGATGCTACACTTTCCATATGTAGCTTCATACAATATAACCACTTCTCGCACTTTCAAAATGGAGAATGCTGAGCTCTGCACAAAATTATTTAGGGCAGAATTAAGGATGAAAAGGTATGCCCTGCTCTTAAAAAACAAAGAAAACATATACTTCTTACATAGTATTTTCAAAAAAAATGGTTCACATCATCAAAGTTTGTAGAAAACTTTCCCTTTTTTGAGCTGTGAAACTGAGCTACTATGGCAGATTGAAATGCAGTGTTTCTCCTCGCGTAAGGCTCACTACTGCCGTCTTACCCATCTTCAGTCCGCTGAAACTACTTAGTGAGTGAACAAGACTCTCAGTAGAAGCACTTCATCTTGAAATATACAGTATTTGGTGCCTAGTGTAGCATAAAACTGGATATTTTGTGCATCATAAATACATCACCTACTTAAACCCCCATTTTATTTATAACCTGGATCTCTAAATGAATCGTAAACTTTGTTATGTTGATAGAAGCCACGTCATCCTGCACATCTAGGAGCATCTGAGAACATGCAAGAAGGGAAGCACGAAGTCCTTCAGCATATTTCATTTGATTGTAACCTGACAGATGGACATCGCTGAAAGTCACCTGAGGGGCCCTGCTAACATTTACTCTTCTGCTTTACAAATAGCAGCAGTTCCCAAGAACAAAAAAACAATAACCAAGCTTCAAAAAGAAACACAACCAGCTATGTGCTTTGGGGCTGTTACTCATGAACAGACATGAAAAAAAGGGGAAACTCTGCTTCTTGATGGAAGCATGAGGCATTATTCCCTCCTAAGTTTAAAAAGTCCATTTTTCGCACGGCATCAAACTTCCAGGAATATCTTCTCACAGCAGGTCTACATTGCAGTATTCTTTAATTAGTCCTTGAGAGAAAAACAGGTTAGTATCTACCTGTGTGAGAAACATATCCTAACAGAAATGCTTCCGATTTAAAGCATCCTGCATTCTTCCAGCAAAGTTGCTGAATTCCTACTATTTGTCCTGGCACACACTTACAGAAATGTAGTTGCAAGCTAGTCAAGATGCACATACTAACACTATTATTATATACTAGCGCAGGCCTAAACATCAGTGAGAGTCATCCCCCTCTCAATGCTCGACGTTAGGTTTTGATATGCTTGTACTATTAGAAGCTCGCAGTTTAAAGGAAGGCGGGCTGCAGTAAATGAAAACAGCAAGACAGCTGAGGAAGATTAAAAAACAAATATACAAATTAACAACAGAAAACAGTTGTATATACTAGCTTTTTAGTTTGCCTGTGTCAGTTCTTTGTTCTGGTATTTCAAAGACAAAAGGGAAAAAAAAGTGTAACATAGGCTAGTCCTAGATGAAGGCATAACACCAGGGATCCTTCATGGCTTCCTGGCGGCAATGACACCAGCACCATTCAACATTATACTGCTTTACATGCCCCATTACAGCTCCATTATGGTCTCGTATCACCTTCGTAGTAGAAAATGAATTCCAGTGCAGTGTCTGTGGCCAATGTGAATAATAAAATGATGGCTACTTCATCATAACTAGAAAGTCTTACAGCTGTCCCTGGAACACCGGGGCTTGCATATTGGTAGATAAACTTGTGATAGACGATATCTAGATTGGTAGATAAACTTGTGATAGAAGAAAACACGGTAAATCAGACGTGGATCAAACAAATAATATGTAGTAGGGAAGGAGGAATAAAGAAGGAAAACTTAATTTTAAACCAACCAAAAGGGCTCTTCAGTGCAAAACATTTCTACAGGGTCTCCCTACGTGTCCTACTTCCTAGGACTAATTTCTAAAACAGAAACCACTCTAAACTAAAAGAATTATGCACCCATTTTCACATGATTTCTAAAACTTTGGCCTCAAACTTTTCATGGTTAAATTCATATTGATTTAGCAAGTACTTCTTGCTCCAAAACAGTATTTTTCATTATGCTTACTCTCAGACAAAAACATTTTGCTTGGCTATAGTTACAATAAACCCTTGAAATCAGTGTAGTGATTTTCTTCTCAGTAACAATACAGCAGTTAGGACACATACCTAGAAAGCTCAGCAGGAACCCCCTAGGCCTGCGCTTAGAGATCTCCAGCTTCCAGCAGGATAAAGGGGCAGAGGAAGCAGCGGATGATTTGCCATGACAGGCCTCCTCTGGTTGTAAGCACAGGCCCCTTTCCCCTAGGCCTGGTATCCTGCTGGCTAAGTAGTTACTTGGCTTGCAGGAACAGAGATCTGTTTCTCACTGTGCTGTGTGCTGCCCACTGCGTAGCAGAAGTTGTGGGGACGGGTTGTTTTTTCCCCTGCTTGTGTGTGTTTTCTTTTTTTTTATTTTTGGAACTGTATTATCTCTTGCCTGGAACAACCCAAATTTGAAAACTGACTCCATCTTCTAAACCGCAGTTATTACAGTTATAAATTAATTGCATTTGTTGAACATCAAGTGTACTCTGGAGAAAACCCAACTACAGAAAATGCCTCTCTAACAGCAGGATAAGCCTTCAGCTACAAATTAGGTCCACATGCATCTTTTGTTCTAGGTCAAATTTAATGGTCTGTATTGTACACAATGTCAAACTGCACAATTTTAATGACTGTTTCTGTCTTTAAAGTTTGCAGAAAGACTGAAAATATCCTGAGAGGAGTAAACTGGGAGTTGCTCTCAGGAAACAGCAGAGAGAAGGCAACTCTGTGAAGTACTAGGACTACAGTGAGCCTGTGTCAAAATCCAGAGCAAGGAGGAAGGTCAGGAAGAGGCAGTAGCATGGGACTTCCTCAGCTTTCCCTAACTCAACATTTTTTCCCTGCTAGCCTTACAACTCTTTCTCCTCACCTTGCATAATCAGCAAATAAATAATTGGCTTTGGGATTCTTTGGTCAGAGCAGGCCATACATGCAATATTTCAGCATGAAATAAGAGATTTCTGCCGGTGGCAAAAGTCAGTTCTTTGCAAACAGAAGCACAAGGCACAAGGTTTATAACTGAGCACTCACACAAAATACGTGGCAAGCACAGCCTAATCCTGGTAGGCAACAGCCAGGACATGCCTCCTTCGATCGGCTTCCAGAGGTTGCTCCCCAGATGCCTCTTGGCACCCGCATTTCTCCCCCAGCACAAGCCCAGGGAACTTCAAGCCTACTCTAAGGCTACATCTGCGTGTCTCCAGGAAAGTCCTTTGCTTTCTTGCCTACTGTGGTTCCCTCCCTTGTTTCCCTGCAATTAGCTCTGGGATCCCCACCGAAGGAGCTAGGTTGGGTAGCTGTTTTTTTTCTCCTTTGATTTTTTTGATTGACCCTCCGCAAGTGATATATGAAGCAGAATCACCTCTGTCTGCATGAAATACTAATAACTTGCAATTGGGGAACCCGGATTCCTCTGTGGAGGAGAGGCCCTATCGCAGCAGGGTTCACATTAATAAGGGCTTTAATAAGAGGAATACATTTTAACAAACACAGCAAAGCAGAAATCATAGTGAAAGTCTTGCTTCTCTGGGCATGGTTCCATGCTGTCCTTGCCTTCACTAGCACTAAAACAAGCACAGGTGAGTGGATGGGGAGCCTTTCTCATGGCATCTCCTTGTTCTAACTCTGCTGCTCAGCACCTTTCCCCAGTTAGCCAATAAAAAACAGAGTCTCAAAGTTTTCTGATTCTGATTCTGTTCTGTTGAACAACAGACAAAATGTAGGTATATTCTCTTGCTTCAGAGCCTGCTGAAGCAGTATTTTAGGACACTGCAGAAGTTTTTGTAAGGATTGCCTCAGGCCAGATCAATATGAAAGCTTTTATCTATTGTTTCATTACAAGATGCTTCATATAGGCTGCCACTTTGACAGCATGAAGACAAACAAAAGGCTTAACGCTGGAGATTAGACAAAAGCCACAGTTTATGTCACACACAGAGTACATCGTGCAAAAGGAACACTCAGAGACTAAAAACAGGAACATTCAGAGATTAAAAACTTAGTTCAAGTCATCTGTCTCCCCTGCAGTACATCAGCTGATTTCAGAGAAGAAAGAAGGACAAAGCAAACACACTCCACTTCCTGCTCTTATGAGGATGATTTATTTGCATAGGGGACCTTGTATGCTGTTTTTTTCAAAGTGCCGTGTTAATGCGCAAGAGTGACTGTTTTTAAGCACACTGCAGAATCACATTGCTTAGTCACAGTCAGAGGAAATTCAGCCAGTACCCTAAACTTCCCATAGCAGAACTACACACCCAATATGAGCTTTGTAAACTGCAAACTAGGACATTGAGCTCAAGTTTGTAATTCCATCTTTTGATCTTAGTATTAGAGCTGATGCAACCAAGATATTTTTCAGTAAAATCACAGGGAAGAATTACCCCTAATCCTCCCTTTAAGGGCAAGTGCTCCTCCTCACCACATCCTGCATTCAGATCCAGACAAAAATCACAAGTTATCTAAGCTAAAGTAGTTATAGATAGATGAAGCAGACAGCAATAATAACAGTTCCAGAATAAATGCAAAAAACATTCTATATATAATGAGCTGCTGTCTTGGACCTATTCCCTGCCATATGTAAGGAATAAGGAGGTTTCTGAAATGCCAGTCAGAAACAGGTCCATTGCCTTCCTTCTCTCCCAATATCCAGTATGATTTTTCTTAATTACTGTTCTGCAGATGCACACAGTGGTTTTCCTGGGTGATAGCATTCATTATTCATCTTGAGGAAAAAAAATAAAAGAAAGAAATCTTTGGAGAATCAAACTGCTTCTATCATTGGAGAAGACAGGCCAACACAAGGTATCATTTTGCATATTCATCAAAAGCTGAAAAGTGACTGCATTTCCAGCGAAGTGGTGAAAAAGGAATGATGGAGGACAACGTTTCTGAGTCTTCAGAGGCAGCCAGGAAAGAGAGAAAAATCAAGAGTCTTCAGCTGAAATGTTCACTGTCATATCCCTTCATCATAGTTGTTTTCTTTACCTACAGAGAGAAGATTAAATACCGGAAACTGTCCACTTTCTGAAAGCATCAAATACTTACAGCCCAGCAGTAAAGCAAATATTTCTGAATTTTTAAAAATGTAATTCATGGAGATATTGTAATACTGGAAACCTAGACTTGCAATAATTGCATAAAATTTCGCAGTGCCTTCTCCTGGAGAAGCTGGCAGCTTATGCAGATGGAATCTTCACAGGGTGAAAAACTGGCTGGATGGCCGGGCCAGAGAGCAGTGGTGAGTGGAATTAAATCCAGCTGTCAACCAGTCACGAGCGTGTTCCCCAGGGCTCAGTGTTGGAGCTGGTCCTCTTTAGTATCTTTATCAATGATCTGGATGAGGGGATGGAGGGCACCCTCTGCAAGTTTGCAGATGACACCAAGTTGGGAGGAAAAGTTGGTCTGTTTGAGTGTAGGAAAGCTCTACACACAGATCTGGACAGGCTGAATTGATGGACAGGGAGCAAACGTATGAGGTTCAGCAAGGCCACCTGCCAGCTCCAGCACCTGGGTCACAACAACCCCAAGCAGCGCTACAGGCCGGGGGCAGAGTGGCTGGAGAGCTGCGGGGCAGAGAAGGGCCTGGGGGCTGGTCGACACTGGCTGAACATGAGCCAGCAGCGGGCCCCGGTGGCCAAGGCAGCCAAAGGGCTCCTGTCTGCTATCAGGCACCATATACCTAATTTGGCTGATTTGTTTCTCTTTTCCTCAAGGCAGCTCTCTCATATCCAATGGGGCCTGCTTTGTTTAGGCCAGCTATTTTTGCGCTCTCTACTAAAAAGCTACTTTCCCCATCTTGATCTAGAGTCTCTTTTTATTTACTTCTCATTCATATTAGCTGTCGATTTTGTACTTTTACCCTTCTCAACAATTAACTTGGAAAGAAAAACCTTTGTCTAAAACAAGCAATGACAGGGTTGATAAAAAAAATACAAACAAAAAACAAACAGTTGAGAACAGCTGATTTCCAGAGATAATGTTGCTGGGCAGAAGAAATGCCTTTCACTTTCAAATATCTGCTGCCTCAACTGAATGGTCCTTTGGAGGACATCTTGTAAAGCGGCCTTATTGCTAGGGTTGGTTTTTGAAAGCATCACAACTTACTTTGTTGTTGTACAGTTGCCGCAGACAGAACTGGTACCGACTGTTGCAAAGCCTCAAGTAAAAAAAATAACAGAACTTTTTAATCTCTGTTCTGCCTGTTTAAAGTAGTATTTGAGAAGTGTAGATACATTTTCCATGTCCATAGAATGCATTTTTCCCTCTTCTCAAAGACCTAATCACCAAAGACCTGAGACCTTTCAGGATAAACAGAAAAAAACGTTTTCCCAGGTTACTGCCACAAATACAATGAAACAAAATGCTCTGGAAAAGTTTGGTTTCTAACAATCTAGGGCAGCAGAAATAGCAAAAAGCAGAGCTCGTGGTTTTAAGCACGATATTGGCACTTCAGCAGGATAAGCAGTTGCAGTCTCTATACGCTGAGGAACTGAAAGCTAACTTATCTCAAGTATAAACAAACTGTAAACTGTATTTATACATGGTGTTTCAGCAAAAAGCATTTAACAAACATTCCCTGGTAAACTCCTGGCAAGCAGTAGAGATAACCACTAGCTGTATAGTGATTCACTGAGTGATCTATACGTGGTTATGGACAGCGGCTCACTTAGAGATGCTGACCTGGTCAGGGAGATGGACCCTGAACTCTAACCACAGCTCAACTTTTTACTTAGAAAACCATTCTGACCTCAATCATTTCTTAGAGGTGATTAGTGTTCTTACCCTGGCAATGTTTGCAGATAAACAATATTATTTAAATTCTTTAATAAATAACACGTCCTGCTGCCATAGAAAAAGCCCTTGCTTGACATAGAAAAAATTAAAAAGGGACTTTAAATATCTAATGCACCTTTAATTTCTATGTATAGCCTAGAGGAAGTATCCCTTCTCCTACTTCCTTCTATGGAAGTAAAGGAGGATAGACAAGCAAGTCAGATATAAAACAACAAGTTCAAATGTGCAATTTCCCCAAGTCTTGTTGCTTTTCTTGTGGGGATACCATTCCATTTCCATGTTCTGATAAAACCTAGGTTTCATTTCAAAGCATAAGTTACCAGGACAGAAAAGCTTATACACTATCCAGCTGCACCACCTAGCTGCTTCCTTCTGAAGCATCTTTAACATCCTGTTTTTCAAGACAGTAGTGTTTATATACTTTCAAGGCCAAGGCTTCTTCCAATCTACCCACTATTTGTCCACTATCTCTCACCGCCAATTTTACAAACAATTCTTGAGGTGAGACGTTGGAGAATTCAAGAAACCTCTCACTTAACCAAGGCACAGTATTGGTGGTCATGGAGAATATGGGGCTCCTTTCATCCTCTCCGATATTCTCTTATTCTACACAGAACCGATTTGAGCTTTCAAACCAAGGTTACTTCCTACAACTACTGTGTATACACTCACCAAAGCCTCGCACCATTTTATATTGGTTTGATTCATTATTGAGTGAAGAGTCACCAGTTGAAAGAAACATCAGAATGAACACCAAACATGAGAGTAACTCCCTTGATCCCCTTTCCAGCAGTATTTCCTTTGTTAAGAGCATTAGAACATGGCACCTGTGATCTCTGACTTTTTCCATTGGATTTTTCCCATATTTTGAGAATGAAAGCTGGCACATTTACACTAAGCCTCAGTTCTGACAAAAGCTTTGTGTCTCATTTTTTGAGTGCTAAGAACTCTGTTTATCCCCCTTCAGCAAACGCATCTAGACAGTCTTCAATTACTGCATCACATCATCCATAAAGGAAAAAAAATCTACCTTCAAGGCTCTGAGGATGAATGAATGCAGAAACAGTGCTTCAACATGAGACAAAACTGCAGTATAAGCATGGCTACAGTGCCACGCTGGATCACAGTACCCTGTTCTGCACGGTGCCTGGAAGGACACAAGGCCCAAAGATAAATTCATGCAGGAAAGATACTGCTGTTGTTTGCCACATACATGTTAGGTTAATACAGCCAAGACAGGTAACTAGGAGAATAGTCTAGAGCATAAGCTCATGAGCCTCTTGAAGCTTTACAGTTCCCTTTAACAATTCTGAAGGGGTCACAGCTCCTTTGCTCATCTGATCTTCCTCCTTCCTAAATATGTCCTTCAAGTCCCAGGGCTTGCCCTAGAACAAAAGTATGTTCTTCTTTGGTGTAAAAGATGGAGCACATTAATTCTCTTTACAGGTATAAAACCACTAATAACTTTCTGTGTCATGTTAAAACTTACTTAGCAATGCTTAAGCTTCTGAAAGCAGCAACCACTGAAATGTTGAGTTGAAAGACAGAATTCTTTAATAATTGTATTTCAATTAGTAAAAAAACAAAAAAGTGTGCATACATAGGGTTTGCAAATTTCAGTAAAATTATGAATCAAGAAAAAAATGTGGAGAACAATTTTGCAGCTCACATATAAATTAATTTAAAATGACAGTGACATTTAGCTACTTCTCCAAGCTCTTCAAAAGGTATTTCAAGACTCTAAGTCCTTCTGCTTTGTTTCAGGTATGCTCCTAAATCAAATTCTTAAGACATTAATCTTTCAGAATGAAATTCAGAAAAAAAAAGAATGAAACTGAACTGAAAACATCAGAATATGTTCATTTACAGTTCATTGCATTTTAGTGCAGTTTTATTCAATTTACTGATGAAATTTACCACAAGGGAAGTTCATTTATTTTACAAAGAAAAGTATTGCTGAAGATAAAGCAGACTTGAATGCCTTCTTTAAAAGGCATTCAAGTTATTACCAGATTCCTGTACAAAGGAAGCTATGCAGTTACATTTACCAAAACTCCACTAAGTCCAGTAACGTACATGAACAAAAGCTCATGATAGCAAAATTTACATTGAACATTCAAAAGAGCTGGTAGTTTCTCATGAACTAAGAAAGAATAAAACTTCTGTAAGTACATAATACCCTCAGAAAACTCATTAAATAGCAAGGAAGACAGTATATATTTGAAGTTTTCCTTTCATTAGTTGAAACATTCCTGCTCAGCTGAATAATTCTGCTACTTTTTAGAAGAATCAAGTTTTGATTTTCTTCCTGAAAAAAACAGGTAGTATGCAATACATTTTCAATTAAAAAGGGGTAACCTGCTTACTAGCACACTGATTGCAAGAGCAGCATGCAGCTTATTGTTCTCTTTAAGAGAGTGTATATATGTGTGTACATATATATATACACACACATATAATATATACACACACACATACATCTTCTAAATGTAATACAGTACATTATATCAAAGAACCACATTAACAGTAACAAGTACTGGCTAAACAACTAGTCAGCCCATGAATACCAAACAAGAAGTCTAATTTTCTGCAATCTGCATCTTATTGTGGACTGAGCTAAGCATCTAGGAAAACAGGAAGTGCTCCAACTAGAAGCCTTCAAATTGTTCGCCTACTGCAGCTTTTTTCACGTCTACTGTGGAGCAAGTTCAGGAAATTTAGAGATTTTTAAACCACCTTTCCCCAGAAAATTTAAAAAGCTGCTCTTCTAAGTTTAGTTTCAAAAATTGCTGTGGAATGAAGCATTTCTGCAGAAAAGCACAAAAAAAGTAGAAAAAAGGCCAGGTCTCTGTTCTTTGAGACGTAAGAAATAAAGGTGGCACAACGTAGACTACGAAGGTCAGAGTGAGTTAGCCAACTCAGAGAACAGGAACTCTTCACTGCACAGCTCGCTTTTAAAAAGACTATCAGGATGCTTTACAACAGCAGAAAATATTAAATCTATTTTACACATGTCATACAACTGCATTTTACTCTCTGTCTGCCAACATCAAGAATATTCTCAGAGAGAGGCAATTTTGACAATTGTGTTTTGCTCCTTAGTCTTATTTGATTGCTGTTGGGCTTCACCAGATATTCCCTATAAAAGGAACAAAGCGCTAGGTACTTCAAGAGCCTCAGGCTACAACCTTTACTCATGCATCACTAGTACCAAATGTAATAGGCTGCTGCACACAGGCAAAGCACAAGATCAGGC
This sequence comes from Crypturellus soui, assembly GCA_032275445.1. NCBI lineage: Eukaryota > Metazoa > Chordata > Aves > Tinamiformes > Tinamidae > Crypturellus > Crypturellus soui. The sequence goes on along the minus strand of JAUBNY010000635.1, from coordinate 1,213,576 downwards.
TGCAAATCTGAAAGTCATGTATTATATAAGAGAAAAAAAAAAAAAAAGTAATAGCTTAACACACACACACAAACTGATAGCAGCTATGAAACTCCTTATGGGTTTAACACATTTAAAAACAGAGCCTTCTGTCCAAGTTGCCTGATTCCACATTGTGCCCTATCTTCTAGGGCAATTTTCAGGATTCCAAGTTAGTATTTCGTAACATGATACAAGGTATTTCCTCAATTGGATTTCCTGCAAACTAGTCTTTAACTAGGTGTCTATTTTCATTCTAGGTCCTGACACCCTTTCAGCAACAAGAACTGTAACAAAAAGCTTTTCAACTGGGGGAAAGTGTCACCTACAGCCTGTACTAACCACTGCAGCTGCAACAGAGTAGCAAGGATGGATGGAGCCAGTTGAGGATAACCAACAGGAGAGAAAATAGGTCAGCTAAGTGTCATTAAAGAGATGTATAGCAATAAGAAACAAACCAGTAATATTATGTATATAGTAAAACCTATGAGTGAGTGAGTTCATGTCAAAGTGCCTGCTCTGGAACAATTACTTCAGACCCACAAGTGGGGGGAAATATAAATCTGAGCAGCTGCAGAAGCCACTCTTACAAAGTCCCTGGAGGTAACTAGGAACTGATCCAATTGCAAGACAGAAATTGGCCTATCAGGTCATGATTTCATTTTGACAACAGCTAACATCAAGCATTTAAAAACAAAGCTATAACAAATAGAAATTAGTAGAAATGAAAGCTTGCAATCACTAGAAGAGCTGTCCTGCAAAGTTTTTTTAGATACTGTAATCGAGCATCAGCAATGGTATAAGGTCAGCACTGAGAGGAAAAAAAGACCAAAAAAAAAAAAAAAAAAAGCACAAAGACACAGTTGCTATGAGTTGCTGTGTGTTGACAAAGACAAAGAAATAATCAAATTCAGGCTAAAAGTCGACAAAGAACATTTTTTTAGAAAAAGGAACTAAGTTTCCCCTGTGATAAAGGAGCTTGCGCTTAGCACTGTGATAGACCATTTGTCTGATTTGTCATCATAGGGCAGAGCTTCTGCAAGCCACCTATTTCTACCCTGGAATGGTCTTGGAGTTCTTCCAGGGACTCATGACACTTCTAGCTGCTACAGAAGCGAGCAACCAAGATAATCTCTTTAGAGACCAGGAAGATATGAGACACTGAGTGAAAACAAAGAATGTCAATACATAGTACCAGAAAACTGGAATCTGCTCTATGGCTCAAAATAGTACTTATTTTCCAAAATATTCAACAAAGTAATATAATCCCAAAGGAGAAGCTTCAAAGAGAACCATCAGAAAGGCCACTGCTGCGCAGAGAAATAACTATATAGACATTCTACATGTAAGGTAATCCATGTCCATTGACAGAAAACACTTATTTCCATCAGATGAAATGAAACGTTTAATGAAAAGTTTAAACAGATGACAATGAAGAAAATTAAGGGAGAATCTTCCTGAGAAAAGAAGGTTATTAACCACTCAGCTTCAATGTGTGGAATATTTTAATATTTTAATTTTGATGATATCAAAACAGTAATTAAAAAGAGATATCCAAGAAAATACCAGCTAGACTAATTTATGCTAATGTATGACATGTTACCATTCAAAAATGTGTATTCTTATGGTACTATCAGAAAATGGCTGTTTGATTTAGATGCAAGAGGGACTGACAGCACACAAGTTAGTATGTGTTTCTTCTGTAATTTTATTTAGAAATAAAAGTCTGCAAGTGACTTTGCACAGAAAAACAGGAGTACCATGCATCACATTGTTCAGTGTTTGTCTTAGTTTCAAATAACCTCTCCTGGTTAATTTAGTTTAAAAATAAAAAAGAGAACATTTACATCTACTTTACAATATTCCTTGCAGCTACAGCATAGACCAGTTGTAGTACTGTTGTTTACAGAAAAAGCATTTAACTTCAGTTTTGCAAACTGTGTGATATTGTCACTGAATGCTGGAATCCACAAAATGAGTAGCAGCAATTTCAATTACAAACTACTGTTTGATTCTGTCCTGTAAATGTGGTGGTCTCAAAAACTGGAAGCACTGATGCACCACAGTACTGATATTATAAAGGTAATTATATATACATATATGTGTGTGTTTGTGTATGTATATACACACACATGCATATATCATCATTTAAAACCTAGCATAATCATCTCCTTACAGAGGTCTTTTTCATGCCTCATCTACTATCTGTACAGGCCCTTTGGATTTTTGCTCAAGACATTACCCATCTCTGATTTGGTCTTCCCTGAGTTCAGTTTTTATTCAGACACCGAGAGCAACAATTCTGAATGTGCATCTATGAAGATATGTGTAGCTTATAGGAAGAAACAGAGATGGCAGAAAATACAAACAGTAAAGTATGGTAAGTGTAATGTAACAAAAAGTTGTCATCTTATTAGAATCAAAAAAACACGTGCAAACATCCTCACTGTGAATATTGATTTATCCTCTTCTCTCAGCATTAAAATGAGTCTAACAAGCAAAAACATGTAAACCTTGTTTTAAAATACTTGCTTATCTGGTAAATCAAAACAAACTACAGGAAGTTGGATGACCACAAAAACAGTCACAAAGAAAGGAGAGTTTTAAGTGTACAGTTTTAAGTTCTGTACATAACTAGCATCTACCTTCCCTCATATAGCTCTAAACTGACTACAGTTACTTATGTGCATAATACCAGATTTTAAGTGCTAACTTACTGCAGTCTGAGCATTGAATTTGGTGAAAACATTTTAAACTCATTTTGCAAAGCAACAATTTAAAAACAGAACTGAACTATTATTGAAAAGAACTTTATTACAGAGGCTTTTGTATTTCAAAACACGAACAGTTAAATACAAAAATATGAATTTATAATCATTGCTGGCTAAAATTTAACAGGAGAAAACATAAGCAATAATACAGAATGGGACCCAATTGTTTACGACCTCAAATCATGTGCTTTTCAAACTAAATCTTGAATTTAATTTGAATTAAAAAAAATAGACACAAAGAAAAAAAAATTAGTAGGCATCCCACAAGCTTTACTTGATGTAGATAATCAACATAAGGTTTTCCTGGAAAAAGCAAAAGGATACTCCCAGTCTATTTCTTCTTCCCTTACTGTTAGAGGCCATTCATAGCTTTTTGTCTCCTTTCATGAATGTTTTAACTTCATTAAGACTGCTATCCCTTCTAGAATTTAAATCTCTCTTTTAAACAGTAATTACTAAACACTGAAAGGACAGCATACCTAATCATGCTTTCATCATACCTGAAGTTCAGAGAAAAATACATAGAAGTTGAAGAACTTCTTGCATATGTCATTCAAAGACATACAACACAACAGCAAGCCCACTGCTTACTAGAAACATACATGAGGGAGGAAAAGAAGGGAGGAAAAGAAGGGAGGAAAAGAAGGGAGGAAAAGAAGGGAGGAAAAGAAGGGAGGAAAAGAAGGGAGGAAAAG
>JAUBNY010000635.1:1181227-1207678 GCA_032275445.1 Crypturellus soui | reverse complement strand
CTTGGATGCAGTCCTGTGCCATGTGCTCTAGGTGGCCCTGCGTGTGCAGGGGGGTTGGACTAGATGACCTCTAGAGGCCCCTTCCAACCTTTCTATGATTCTATAATATATGCCATTTGTCTTGCACTTTCTTGTACCTTTACTTGCTTATGAGCTAAGGATTCAAGATTCACCCTTCCATGCTACTGCTATTTTCCTTTTCTCACAGTTAAAACAACAGAAATTTGGGGACATGTAGCAAGAAGACAATACAAGAGATTTAGAACTTAGAAATTTAGAATTTTGAAATTCAGAAGTGTCTAACATCAAGTTGCTATTTGTGCCCTTTTTTTGAAAAAGAGGGGAGGTCACAGAAACTGCTGTAGAGAACTCCTGGGTTAATTTCTCTTCCAGCTACTTGTAAAAACTTCCGCCTTTAGCAGACTCGAGAATCTGTCCTGAACTCTATTCCACCTTATACAGCATGATTCTCTATATCAAAGGAAACTTATCTATGCAATTTTGAGCACTTGAGTGTGACGGAATATCAAACCTGAAAAGCTCTAGGATTTACAAATTTTACAGATTACAAATTTTGTAAAACTTAATTTTTTGTGAACATACAAGTAAAAGGCTGCTTTGATTTTACAAGCATTTATTATCCTGACCAAAACCAGCAATATTTCAGAAAAGCTGTTCATAACTTCAAGCAAAAAAACAGCTCATTACACCTCCAAAGCATATGATACTACCTCCAAAAAAGACCGTGGATGTTTACACAAAGGGCTTTCTATACTTACTTGATTTTAAATGCCTCAGTTACTATAGGCCTATTTCCATATGTCCACTGTAACTAGTATACCAGAAAGCTACAGGAATAAGAGCTTTTGAATATGACTACTCCATTTTGTTAAAAGCATATATATAAATTATATATCCTTATTCATATGTAGCAATCAATTTCCATGGTTGGTAGGAAGTTTTAATTGCTTTGTGTATTATTTTGTATTATTCTCTTACAGTTAATTTAAGGCATTCTTAAATATTTTTCCCAAGAAATTAACATACTTGACTATAACATTTTAAAAGTTACCTTTTGCAGTAAACCAATATAGCTTTTACCATTTAACCTATTGTTCCAAAGGCATGGTTGCATCAAAACTCCAAGTCAAGCTCCTGTAAATATGCATTTTCTTTTCCTATTTGTAGTTCACAGTCTCTAGTTCCTCAGCAGTAAGACACAAGAAGCAGCACATAGTGTGCGTGTGTGTGTGTGTGTGTGTGTGTGTGTGTGTGTGTGTGTGTGTGTGTGTGTGTCAGTGAACAAGGATTCAGATTAACATATACATGAGGAAAGTTGACAGAAATGTCAAGTCTAAAGAACCTAAACATGTAGTTCTGAATAAAGGAGACCTTATGAGGGAATAACATTACCTGTCCATCTCTGCTTATTTGTACTTTCTTATTGTCATTCCAAGGGTTGAGCAAATGGTGTGCACACTGAAAAGGAAGACTTTCTTTTCGGATCCACTCCACCTTGAACACACCTCCTAAACCTGTGGATCCCCAGTCTTGACTTTTCTCACGTCCTATCTCGGAAGACATTCTAGCAAAACCCTGGAGAAGAATGAAATATGAAAGGAAGAACATAGAGGACATGGTCAGTGTGGAATTAAATACAGGACTGGACTTCACACTAAACTTTTGAATTAGTTGCAGTGATTCACACACCCTTCCTCATTAAGCAAGATACTTGAATAATTTTCTCGATTCAAACACTTCAAGAAGTTCAACATTTTTCCCCACTGGAAATACACACTTGAGAGTTTAACCACTGAGTACATCTCTTGGATAAACTTTGACCACTACTATTATTTTTTAACCCCTTTGTAATAGAACCTTTCAAAAAAAGTATAGTAAAATCATTTGAAGTGTGAAGAATCAAGTTATGTCCCATTTCTCTTAGCGGTAGAGATCAAATCCCTTCTTCCCTTATCCCCTCTGGTTTCATTACCTTTTACATAGTTTTAAGAGAATGTAGCTGTTCTTCCTGAAAAGTACGAGTTAAAAGTACTGTTGTTTTCTTCTTCAAAGTGGGAAGAAATTCCAACAAGACAAATGTTCAAGAAGGTGGGGAGGTGGATTGGGAAGAGAATCATATACCACAAACCCAGGAATGCTTCTGACTCTTATTTAAGCTGCTGCATGGGGAAGAAAAGGGTTCCCTCAAGTAATCTGAAAAATCTGTTTCTATTGGATTATCTGTTTGCCAGTATGATATACTACTCTAAGATATGCAATCCTGGACAACTCAGATTTCATATGTAAATCAACAGGAAGAAAAGAGAAAAAAAAAAAAAGAAACATCATGGAAGAGCACTTTAATAGAAATGTAAGGCTCATAATCCCACAGATGGTCACTTTACTGCTGAAATTGTAGGACATGGCGACATCAGCCATCTACACTCTTGACTCCAGGAGACTAAAACATTGCACTCTTCCCCCCAGCTTTTTTTACCCCTCAATATTGCAATTAAAACAGCCCATTTACCAGTTTCTTATTACTGAGCAGAAAACCACAACTGGCATGATGGCAATGACTTTATAATATCACATCTGTGTTTACCAAATCAGCATATGTACCTCCCACTATAATCTCTCGGTGATATCACCATGACTGCTGCACTTGAACTAGTTCTTTGTTTCAGGTTTAGCTGACTTTATGAATAGATGCATATAACAAGATGAGTTTGTTTACTAAGGACAATAGAGTTTAGCCTTCTCTACAGCACAGCTAACATGCAGCTTCACTCCATCAGGTAAAGCCTTTAATATAAAATCAGCAGGTGTTTGTTGATGAGTATCATGCTAACCAAAATGTATTAAATAAAATATTGTATTAAGTTTTTGTTTTTGAACCAGTCACAGTGATCACATCTTCTGGTATAAACATCTGAAATTGGGAAACCTCTGGAAACAACATGGCCATGAGTTTCTAGCCATCTGGCTTTTAAAAATCTGCTGTTCAGGAAAAGTAGGTGTTATTTGAATATATTACAAAGATATTTGGAAGTCTTCTGAATCTAGAAATTCTCTGCCTTCCCCCACTGAAGCAGGGAAGGAAACCTTAGGCGTTACTATCTGCCTTGGTTTTTAAAATTCTCTATTTCATAATTCTTTATTTCTTTATAATATTACATTTGGCATGCAAAAGAAGCAGCAGCAATACTTTGCTTGGCAGGGGCAGAGATTATCCTAGGATGTAAAACATTACTGAACATTACTGAAGAATCCTACAGGTAGTTCAGTTCAGTTTTAGTTCTGACTGGAAGGCTGAGTAAGTTAAAAGATGTACTTCAGGCAAGAATGAACACTTTCACCTTATCAACTAGATAATGTAGGAAAGCAACTTATTTTTCAGACAGACAGAATCTATAAGCAAAAACCTCTATATTACACACAGTCACCTGTTGCACTCTCAAACTACCAAAGCTAACACATAAAAGGACTCACCTGAAAGTGCCCAGATCCTTGGACAGAAAATATTAAGTAAACCATGCTGCTCTCCCAAAAGGCTCTATTTAGCTTTCGCTCATTACTTGGTGTAGTAGACCATATACCTTTCTGCTGAGAAATATCAAGGTTTCGCAGGTTGCTACTTTTCATTATAAAGTACCGAACTGGCATATTTGGTCTTGGTGAAGGAGATTTGGAGCCCTGAAAAAAAATAAATTAAAATAAATCACATTAAAGTAAAGCAGGTTTTACTTTTAAAGTTTAGTTATAAAGCATTTTGTTCACGCTTCATGATTCAAAACATGGTGACAAAAATCCCTCAAGTGCACTGCTGCCTTCCCCCACTGAAGCAGGGAAGGAAACCTTAGGCGTTACTATCTGCCTTGGTTTTTAAAAGTATTTCAAATCTATTTTTCATTTCTGAAACACCTTCCAAAATAATCAATTGTTTTGAAAAGAGGATCAGCAAACAAGTACAAAAGAGCAACAGTTCAGCAATTAAATATAATTCTGCCAAGTTTTATGTACTTTCAGATGAGAAAAAAAATTAAGTGCTCTAGATTATAGCCTAGGGTACCTTATTCACATTTCTCACTTTCAGAAACCAGGCAAGTTCTGACTCTCTTAAATCTTCCAAAATTTAAGTTATTGTGAGGTAAGAGGATTTATTAAAACCTCCAAAGAACCAGCAGCTAGAGGAACATTTTTTTGTTTGTTTTTTTAGTACTCTGTGTTTTACTATTCAAATATACAGGGGGAATAAACCCAGTAACTTCAAATAAAATTTGATGCAATAACTATCCTAAAAAAGCAGGCAGTCATTATATGGCAGATAGCACAAAATGTAAAGAGTCAGTGTCCTAATGTATGCAATTAGAAAGAAAGCAAGATCCAGAGCAAAAAGGTGAGTTCAGAGAAATGTAAGATCCGTGCATTAATTTAGCAAGATAATGAATACACCTTAAATGGTGATTAAATAAAGTCAAAACAAGAAAACAGATTGTTCTGTGCTACACAGCTTTAATGCAGCACTTTGCCAAGAATAACATTTTACTACATTCAATGAGCATAAAAGCTAGACTAAATACCACTGTTAAGTTCTAAAAAGAAACTATACTACGCAGGTTAAAAAAATATATATTTTAAACTCTTATTTTATTAATACAAGACAAGACATTGCAGAAAGATATTATCTAGTTTATTTCTGAAACACAATAAGTATTAAAGAGCAGGGTAATTTATGAGAACTCTACCTTTCCAGATAAGGGAGGAGAAGGACTGGCACATGGGCTAGGATAACTACTGCTGTCTGTAGACTTCACTGATGATTGATCTGACCTGTCATCTGAAGTTCTCTTGGAGTGCAAAATGCTTCTTTCTTTGTACTTTGGTGCCTGGTGAAACGCCGGAGGCGCAGATTTCATTAGAACCCTAAGAGATAAAGGTGAATTAGGGATAGCTTAACGTGCTAAGAGTTTAACAAGCAGTACAGCTGAGAGCTCGACCTCAGCCTACTGTATGACTACCTGCATTACAACAGTTGCAAACCATATTAAATACTTTAATTAAGAAATACTTATTTACACATTGTTTTTGAATGCTGGGGTTATAGCTCTTCTATCTAGGGATGAGATTGCTTGGACAATATATTTATGACCATCTCTCAAACATAAGAAATTCTTAGTAATGAAATCACAACTACATCACAACTGCATTTCTGCAAATTGTATTGTCGTTCTTCTCTTATGAAACACATGCCACTACTATTCTTTTTTATTACTAGGAGAAATCCAAGTGCTGCTTTTATATGTACAAAAAGAAGCTGCTTATTATCTATTTCTAGAAGGCATGAAACAGCTTACTTTTCAGCATTAGAAGAGTCATCAGAGAATTCTGTTTCTGCTGAACTTTTCCTACTGTTACTTGACCTCCATGAAGATGCTAAAGGAAGTTCTTCAGAAGACATAGGTCTTGGTCTCTGCCCTATTCCTGATGGCTGCTGCAAACCTGCAGATTGTTCTTCAGTACTTAGAACAGTTATAATTGCTCTTATAGTTGCTTCATCAACCTGAGACCACGGCTTAGAAGGAGCTCGCATACGACGTAGAAATAAGCTATGCCACTTCTGCCTGAGTTGCAACAGCAAGCCAGCAGCCTGTAAGGAATTTTAAATCTGTTAAAGACTAATCAAAATTAGATCAGCAAGATACAGCTTGTCTATATCTCTCTCGGACAGAGTACCTGGCATTCTAAAAAGAATAGTGCCAAACTGATTGACAAGACTAGTATTGGGGGGAATGTGGGAAGGGGACACTCTGAAAGGGTGGTCATTTTAAGAAAACTTTTAAGAGTTATTTTATCATCTCTGGGGTTATCTAATTTTTTAAGGCCTTCTATTTCATTTACCTTTGCACCAAACTCATATCCATGCTGAAACTGTTCACTTTAAAATGCTCTTCATTCACAGCTGAAGAAAACAAGATCTGTTCTAAATGACATCCTTCTCCTAAGGTAGACTTTAGCTCAAATGCTATTTATAACTGAATTTAGAACACTACAGGCTGATTTCCATGCTATCAAAACATGTTTTAGTTTTCTGAAGTGCCACATGTGGTATCTCTACATTCCTACATCTCTACAAAACAATAATTTTCAGTTGGAACTGAGTGGTCTGAGCATTTCATAATTCATTAACAACTTCTCTTCCTACAACACAGTTTCTCAAGACATGAAGGTTTTTATCTTCAATATATTTTTTCCCTTTGTTAAGTTTGGTCTTTCTTGTACTATTTCCAGTTTCGAGTGCTCCATCTCGAGCTTGCTTTAATCATCTTTTCTGAGGAGGAAATACCTCTTCTTTATCTATTTAAAGAAAATTCTCTACTTCCTGATAATTTAAGAAATTTTACAAATATAAAAAAGTAATAAATATGATAAATATATAGACATATATTCTTCTTCAAAAAACAAGCACTGAACTGATACATTACTTACTTCAGGATCCAGTTTGAAATGGAGCCATTCATCTAGCTTCAGCACTGCCAGATTAGCAGTTGTTTTGTCCTCCATCTCACTATCACTGCTGTCATTAGGTACACCATCCACTGGATGAAACAAATATAAAGGATATAACAGCATTTCAATAGTATTCCAAATTGCATATAAAATACTGAATATTATTGTATTGTCTGAAATAGACCCATTTCTCTTCTAAATTTCCATTACAATCTCTTCATCTACTTCTAAACACAGAGGCATTTTAATCTTTTTTTTTTCTATTTTGGTCAAAATATTTCATATACAAAGCTGTTAATCTGCTTTTACTTTAGTAGATCTAAAATATTCAGAAACATCAAGAATCCCATGATGTAAACCTCTGTGCTGTTGCAATCTGACTCACTTTGTACCTCCATCAATGAATCATTAGCACACACAAACTTATGCCTAAATCTATTTGCAAAATGTTTTTTTTTAATTTCCTGATAATGCAGCAGATTAAAACTCATAATAAAACAATACACATTGCTATAAAGTCAGATTCCCAGTTCTCAAATACAAGTTTGCTTCCATCTGTATGAGTACTAGTTAAACACTAAGACAAAAAAGCTTCAGTAATTTAATATAGGCTCTTTCTTTGATACTGAGATAGTATTTCTATTGAAAATGAAGATCAGGGTATTTTTTCCCATCTATTTATTACAGCAGTCTATTTAAATAATACAACAGATCCCTTTATATTCCAAATTACTTCAAGGTTCTGATATAACTAATTGTCATTAAAAGTTATTTAATGTTAACAATCTGTAAAATAAAGCGGTCTCTAGAAAAGAAACTTTTCAGCATTTTTATCTTTAGACATTTCATATTAATCAGGAATGTAGATTTTCTATACTTGCTATACCTTGTATACCTTGCTATAACTTGCAGAATTTCAGAAAAATATAATTTATGCATATAAACCTATGTGTATTCAAGTGTATGAATTTAGCTGGTGTAGTATGTTGGCATTTCTTTTGGAAAAAGGATCAACTACTGCTTGCTGTAGAAACAGTACACAGAAAGTGTTATAAGTTATTCTTAAGAAATGTATACCTAGCACCAAACTAAACAGTTCCAGAATAGGCACTGTGAGGGCTTCATTACAGCCTTGCATAATGCCCTAACATAAGACCTTTCCAGCCAAAAGCATGCTTACCATTGCCATGTAGTTAATAATAAACCTCACCTTGGCCTAGCTCTTGTAGTGACTGGACAGACCAGCCTCTACTCTTGGTTACACCACTGAAGTTGTAGATACAGTAAAGAGAGATTGGAAAAGTGAGGGTAGGAAAACTGCAGAAACAGAGGAACTGCTAGCAACTGCTACAATTCAGGGAGGATTATCATAGTCACATAATCTCCTCTAAAGCAGGCTACATAATCGTATCTAGTGAAAGAACCATCGGCTGACATGCTAAATGTATAAACTTTGTTCAAAAAGAATTAAATTCTTCATTATAGTATGTTTAGATCCCCTAATTAATGTTCTATAACAAAAAGTATCTTAATTAGACTCTTCATGCAGGAGGCAGCAGTGAATCTGATCCCCACACAGTATTTCAAATTAATTTCAGATATTAAAAATAGATTTTCAAAATAATTATTGAAGGATATGTAGCATTTAACTAGAAGTGCATTTGCCAAAAGTAATTTAGTATTAATTATAAATTTTACGATGACAAATTCATAGTCATATTATCTTATTCATTGAGTATACAGCTGTCTCAAGTCCATGTCTTCAAAGAGAAAAATAAAGACCATTGTTATATTTTAACAACCTGTCTTGAAGTATTAATGATATCCCTGTGAATCAGGCTTGGCTCAAGTAACAAAGATGGGCATAAAGGAAAGAACACTTGGAGAAAAAAAAAAACAAATCAGGAAAGATTATGATCATTGATGAAATATAAGTATAACACAAGAACTATTGCTCTCCTGTCATGATCCATTAATAACTACAAAGAAAAACAACTCCAACTCCTCCAGGTCTGCAGCGGAAAATGACTGTATATCATTATCCTTGTCCTAACTGTTTCATTGCCTTCATATGTGACAGAACATGGATGATACTGTTGAAAAATTAAGCTAATTTTATATTTTTCATTACTTATCTTTTCAAGAGTGAAAATTTATATCCAGAAGAATCAAGATGCTGTACTGAAAACTATTTGTATATAACTGAAATCTTTACTACAGCATCAGTAAGCTATTCAACAGCTACAAGAACTCTAGCAGTGTAGCTCTGATTTATCATACACACATATATAAAATATTCTCCAAAAAAGGCTTTTCACATCACATACTACTACATATCAACAGATACACATACCTCGAAAAGATGAAGGCTCCTGCAAAGCATTACTTGGTAACCTAGCTGGTCCACAGAAGAGTGACACAGTGACAGGTGTTACAACAGAACAGCATCGGATATTTGCTATCCTGTGAGCCCTTGTCATTTCATCATATATAAGCCAGTCTGTAGGGAGTGCCTGAATGGCTGCAGCTTGCCCGTTTGCTGGAGGAATCTATGCAAAAGCAATTAAGAGATTAGGTTGTTTTACCTTTTATTTGATATTAAAAGAGCAATATGAATAAAATACCTTGAAGCCAAATATTTTGCTTAGAAATAGTAAACATTCTTTCTATCAGAGGAATCATTGCATCTTCAAAACAGTTTATTAACTTCTTTTTTACCATGTTCTCTCTTTATACGCAAGTGGAAGACCCTCTGATGAAACACTAACAAAAAAATACACTAACTCTAATTCTTTATTTCAGCAATTAAGGATAAAATGTTTTGTAAAAAGGGGTGTTTACACATGCACAGGCTGCTTTTGAAGTAATGACAAAGGGAAATTTTTAAGCTTTCATAAGTTTGTTAGAAGACTCTATTCTGGTTGGGGACAATAAATTTGAAAGAATTTTACCTTTTTATATTGTGGTTGGCCAAGAACAGAGGTAGGATGAAAACGTACTTTCTTCTCCTTTGGTCCAGTCAAAATGAGGTTTTCCCTGTCCACATGCACTAGATTTGGATACATCCCAGCCACTAAGGCACCTTTAACTACAGCCCAGTTTTCAGAGTTAGTGTTAACATCTCTGATATCACCTCCTCCTCTGGCTCTAACAAAACCTGAACAAGGAAGAGTTCAAAGATGTGTTAAGGTGGAGGATATACTTCTTCCCTTCACAAAATCCTGTTAAGAAACAATGTGAAATAAGTACAAATTTGCTGCATTTTTCACACTGTCAACCTTACCACCTAGAAAAACAAAGCATCAGATTGATATATATCCAGACAATGAGTTTTACTTTCACAAAACTGTTTTACAGCACAACATTTCACACAGAAATAATTTAATAGCATGTAAGAATCCATTAAAATAATCTTGCACTGTGAAATCTAGTGAAACATGGAACAAGAGAGTGCTTTCAGTAAGTTCACATCTGACTGTTCCCCAGCAACATTTCTCCAGTTTAGAATCTGCACCCTGCCCAGAATGAATGTATATCAGTATTTCAAAACAAGAAAGGAACCAACACCAGTGAACATTGTTCTTGCTAACACTCATACTAGGTTGAACTCCAAACCTATTCTAAGTTTATTTATGAGCAGTTTACCTGAGGCTCTGAGCTGACCAAGCAACTGTGTTCTCATTCCTATGATGATTTCCATGGTGGCTTGAGAAAGAAAGTTCTTTTCACAGAAGGCTCTCTCCCAGCCATCACTCCGTGCCTTCTGCCAAGCCTGTAAATAGTGTTTTTACATTTGCCTATAAATCTGATTAACTAAAACACAAAAATGCACTTCTTAAGTATAGTAAAATTTATGTCAATAAAGTGAACACAAAACCCATATCTGAAAGATATACACATATATATTATTCTGGTCATATAAAAGTTATCTTTAACTGTATCTTTAAATTAACATAACAGATCTCTTAAGTTACAGCCTATCACTCTACCAGCTATAGCTAAAGATGAAATTCTTTTGTAACATTTAGAGTTTAAGAAAGCTAGCAAGTAATATGATAAAAATATAAATATTGTGAAAAAGAATGTTTCCTATAGAAAAATTATTAGTGAGTTCAATAAACAGAAAAGCCACTAGGCAAAAAACAAACCCTTTCTCCTCTCTGAAGAACTTACGATAAATCTATCTATTCCACATACAACTCTGTAGGTATACTACTTGCTTTGATATGAAATCTATATTGATTAGTATTATTTCTGAAGATGAAATAATACCTGGAAAGCCCTGAGAAGCGCCATATGATCACTAAATGTTCCTGCAGTAAAACGTTTTCTACACAGCATGGCTGCACGCTTCTGAGATGCCTGTGTTGGTAGGACAAAAGGGTCTCGATAGGCAAGAGTACAAGCGATGGTAAGAATAGGATCCAGGCACTTCAAAACAACAGCACACAACACCATTTTACCAAGGTGTGGCTCTACTGGTAAATCAGCCAGATGATAACCAAGTTCAGTGAGATCTTCCCAAGTATCCATAGCATCTATAGTCTGATTTAAAAAGAGATAAAAATGGGAAAATAAATTCACAACAAAAGCAGAAAAAGGAAACCAATATGGGATATTAATGAGATTTGTTGCCAAATACTAAGAATGCAAGTCAAACTGTAAGTCAAATTTGAGATGTGAGTTTCCAACTGTCTCTCTCCCCTTAATAAACTGTCATGTCCACCTCACAAAATTAAAACAATAATTAAAAAACCCAAAGCATCCCTGAGAAACTAAAGAACAAAAGACTCTCTGCACAGTAGATAGAGTAAGACATACTGACACACCACAAGCAGAAGGAAATACAAATCCCATGCTATCTACTCCATTGCTGACCTTAAGCATCTGCACAGCATTTCTCACAATTAAAGCTGGTGGCGGATCTGGAGCTTTCATGAGAAAATCAGCAATTGGGCAATTAATTGGCGCCAGCAATTTTGTGTGCAAACAAAGTTCCTGTAAGTTAGAAAACAAAAAGCTTATTAACACTGTGAAAAAAAGCAGTATTTTGTACTTAATATGGTGTGGTGATACCACATAAGAAAAGGCACGATTTATAACCAAACGTGCACCTGAAGTGGCATTCTTAGAAGCTCTGGAGTCTGAAATTCCAACATATTCTGAAACCGGAGCTTGCTGAAGAGACGAAAACAGACTCCAGGCCGACAGCGACCAGCCCTTGAAAATAAAATATTAACAGCTGTTGATAACTACAAATACATTGTGAGTTTACTTGATTTTATTTTATTTAACTTAAAAAAAAAAAGAACCTAAAACACAGAATTAGGTATAATACAAAAAACAATTTTGTCATTAAGCATAAACTCCACACAAGAACTGAGATTTGTCTAATAAAAGAATGATTTTTGATAGTAAGAAAGTGTGGAGGATTAGACCTAGTCTGGATACAGTAACAGGAAAAGGAGAACTCCCAGCTTTCTGTGACTGACAAACATGGAGGTCTAAACAGATGGACATTACTTCAAATTGAAGAGAAGACTGAATTAAGGAAGTATGTTATAACTTTACACCAACACCAGAAGATTTGATAAAACAAAAATAAGCGATATTTAAACAGGTATGGGGTTCTTGCTAGTGTAAAGTCAATCCAAATTTCAGTGTCCTTCCTGTAAGAACTGCAAGCAATAAACTACATTTCTTGCTAATCTGAGAGAGAATCCAGAACAGATTATTGCAGTTATTGCAAGAGTGAAAATCAGATAGCTTTAAAGGGAAATGTCAGAGACGGTAAATGTTAATATGCACACCCAAATTCCTGTAGACTACCATTGATAACATATCCGCAAAATTGTTACTACCTATTCTTCTAGCCCTCATCTCAGTAAGAATAAGGAAAAGGCCTACAGGGTCATGAACAGTTTGTAGAAGTGTGAACAAAGAAAGATTGTTCAATATTTCTTGTTATACGTGGATAGCGAGGCATTAAAAACTAGCAAAAGAGCAAAAAGACAGTTCTTTACCCACAAAGAGATAACCTGTGTGAATACTGCATTTGCTACATATGCAGAAGAGGAAAATGAATATGTTTATTAAAAAAAAAAAAAAAAATCAAGATAACATGTCCAAATTGGGGGAAAGACCCATACATATTTGGAAAATCCTTGAGACAGTTTTCCAGGACTTGGGAATTTCTGACAACGTACATGTAGACCCTATTTTCTAACTCTCCCAAAAGAACTATTATTGACCATTGCTGGACAGAAAATAGATCAATGATGTAATCCAGTGTGACTTTTCCTACTTTCTGGACTTTCTTAAAGCATATAAGATGCTAGATGTTTGCAAAATAAAATTCAACATGAATCATTTATTACCTGCCTTTTCTCTGGACAGCACTAGCTTTTGAAATCCACACCATTTTTAACATAGTGACACAATTCAGCGCATCAAAAGACTTCTGTAACAGGAAAGAACACCAAAGTAACATTTTAATAAGGTATATGAAATGACACACTAATAATTGGCTTATCAAAAGAAGCTCTCTAAAAATACAAATACCAATAGCAGCTTCTGATACAAGAGCATGCTTTAAAGCAGTTTAGTTTCAAATATATTTATGTTCTCCTCTTTGCAATGTGTTTGAACTATACAGTTTTCCAAATTAGAGGTTTTCCAGTCAAGAAATAATTTGTAACACTGTTTGTGTTTTGTAGAATCAAAGTTTTCCTAAATTGGTTGCAAAAATGCTAAACAATTTTATTACCATGAGAACCTGAGAAATTTGATGAATGTAGGTCCTCTGAAATTTGTTTTGGTTTTCTAAGCCATACCCAGGCTCTTAAAAAAATTCAATACTGTTGCAAAAAACAAAGCTTACAAGCTAGTCTGGATACAGTAACAGGAAAAGGAGAACTAGCTTTCTGTGACTAACAAACACAGAGGTCTGAACAGATGGACATTACTTCAAATAGTTAAGAAACATTTTTCATTAAGAGATAACAAATAACCTACAGCACCCTTTCCAGGGTTTTAAGAGCTGCTTGCTATCAGCATTTGTCAGCTGACAAAATTAAATTTTGTTACTTGACATGTATTTCAAACATGTAATAAGCACTAAGTCCCGTAAATAAAAAAACTTCAAAGTTTATGTTGTCATATTAGTATTGTAAAATAATATTAATTAAAGGGAAGTTTAAGCCACTCATACCTCTTTCATCTTCCCTGAATCAATAACAAATACAACATCATTGACTGTGATGCTGGTTTCCGCAATATTAGTAGAAAGAATCTGAAATTAAAAGAAATAGTAACTGTAGAAACAAAAGACTACATAAATTTATATAATATCACAAAAAGTCATATGATACTTGCTATTTTGCGGATGCCAGAAGGTGGACTTTTAAGCACTTTCTTCTGATCTGAAGTCTGCATATTTGAATGAAGCATGAAAACTTGGTATCTAATGCAAGATAGAAGACATTTTTTTTTAAAATATCTTTAAAAGAAAGAATAAAAACTCCAGTCAACAGTATAAATTAGATTTCCTACCTGGGAGCATTATCAGCAAATCTTTTGTCATCAAAAAGAATACGGTCTCGCAAGCTAACTATTTCATCATACCCTGGAAGAAATATTAAAATCGCTCCTAAAAGAGGGAAAAAAAAAACAGTTTGTATACAAAGTTAATTAAACTCACTCCAAGTATATAAAATATACTTAAGAGCAATGTATACTAGCAATCAAAAGGATATTCCATTTTGATATTATTGAATGGAGAGCACAATCTTTCAGCAAAAGCTAAGTTTACAGCAATTTATTAAAAGTGCGTTTATAGACTTACCAGCATCACAACTATGACAGATGTTGTAAAGTAAGTGCATAATCAGATCCAGATCCACTTTTTCATCATCAAAACTGTGATGATAAGCTTTCAACAGTTCTCTGTCCTCTGCACTGAGGTCACTACCACTTGTTTGGACTAGGGAACTTTCATCCAGATTTCCAAATTCCAGTGAAGCACTAAAATGTATAAACGCATAGGCCAAATTCAGATCAAGACTAACATGACTGCTATGACCAAATTTAAGAAATATTTAAACATAAGAAATATTTAAAACATATCAGCACAGCATCCCCACAATCTCGTCCTGCTTGGTGACTTAAGAGTGAATCCAGCAAAACATTCAACTTGAATGGTTAGTATTAACTTTAATCATCTTATCATGGATTAGTTGAGGTTGGAAGGGATCTCTAGAGATCATCTAGTCCAATCCCCCTGCAACTAGTTGTTGTATTTCAATGAAACTGAAATACAACAGCAAGCAACCCTGAGAGAATCAAAAATATAAATGACATTTGTTTTATTGCTTAAAGGGAAACTTCTGAAAAGAAACATGTATCTTCTAACTACCCTCCTAACATGAAAGTATAAGCAGTTACCTTATTAGCAAGAACTACACTACTAGAACTACAGTGGTGTGGTGCAATTATTCACTGAGTTATCAGAAAACAATTCTTGAATGTTTGGATGGATGTCTTGCTCACCTGTTTATTTTAATATGGTACATCATGTATTGACAATACATACACACACACAAAATAAAAAAATACCCCATTACAGAACATAGATTTGCTCTGTTTTAATTACAGAGCCTTAATTTGGGAACACGGTAGCACTTTCATTAGAGAATGGCTACTGTCACCACAGATAGGTAAAGTTAATATAACCACATCTTGCCTACACGTGGACATTCCTGTTAGCGAAGAAGATAAACATAATTGACATACAAGATGTCCTAAGCATTAGAACTGCGATATAGAACTAGCTCTATATCGTAGTTCTAATGTGTGTGCATATACACGCACAACTAGTACCTATGCCATAATAATCATGATACTGAATACAAAAAAAAAGTTAAGTAAACACAGCGTATTTTCAAAATATTCCTACACCCATAAATCCAGCTATTTAGACCCACAAACTTTCAGGACCCACAAAACAACAAACTGTTCTGATTAAAAGGAGCATGCATAGCAAAACACAAATTGACATTCTCCATGTTATTCCTGCAGAGTACTTATTGCCTACCTGTAGGATTCCAAAAGATCAATAACCTCCGTCTGTCCAAAGTGCTTAGCCCAATCCAAAGCCATCCTGAAGGAGTTACACAGTGATCCTTATTATTTCTCTCCTCTAAACAGGCACATAAATACTAAATTATGCCCGTAAATAATGAATACATTGCATTTTTTCCTATCAATTTCTGCACTGTGATTTTATCAGTACAGTTACTGCTGAACCTGAAAGATTCTACTTGCACTGGCATAAAAAAGTGTAATCATTTTTAGGCAACGAAAACTCTCTACCAAGAATGCCCTTTCAATGCAGAAATACCTGCAAGTGTGCAGTGGGAAGGAGTGAGGGATAAAAAAAATGCCAATTCCTTAAAAAACAAACACCCACCAATGTGCAGGTCAGTCATGCCTTCTGCAGTACTTTTTCACTAGGGCCCAGAAGTCATCCTGAACAGTCACACCCTAGATGTTTTCTACAGCAATGTGTATTTTGTTCATCTCTATGTTTGAACTCCTTTCCAAGGTTTTTTTTTTTTTTTTAAAAACATATTACCAAGCACCAAAACTCTGGAACTGTAAGTCTTATCTTTCTATATTATCATAATTTACAGTGAATTTCATCTTGTTTTTCTAAAGAAATATGTAATGGCCAGAAAAATCTGATATACAGATTTTTTTACATGACAGAGGCCTACTATTTTGATTCTATTTCAGTGAATGCAGAAAGATTGTCATTTGTCATTTATTTCCAGTGTGTAAAATGGGATTCATTGAAAATACAATTTTATATTCAAGACTGTTTAATTAAGAATTTAATTGAGATTAGAGAAAAAAAAAAAAGATGAAACAAAATTATAAATTGCTTAACCTATGAAAATATGTTACCACTTAAAGTACTTGGATAAATTGGTATTAATTCATTCAGAAAGCAAAACAGAAATATTTCATTTTTATAAGAATATATATATATATAAATATATATATAAATTTGCTTTTTTTAATTTATTTTTACCAGCCATTGGATGATTTGCAGTGGATATTTGCTCCCATACTGATCAGTTGCTCTACTTGACTCAAAAAGCCTCTTCCTGAAGCAATCATTAGTGTGGTCGCACTGGTTTCACTGTGCCTATAGTCAACTGACAAGTTCAAAGGAAACAGAAAGAAAACAAAGGAACACACATACACACACAAAAAATCAAATAAAAATAATGACACACACACACACACACATTATAATTTAAGCCAGCAAAACCAAATTTCTTTACTCCATCCCACAGGCAGTTTCTAAGATTTTAACAGTACTTTAAAAGCATACTGTAACACCAGTCAATATTTCAGAACAAGTCTGATAATGAATAACTAAACAATTCTCTAATCCAAATCATCCTGTACATGCAGTTTTTCCAATTAGCATTAACAATCAAAAGTAACATAAAATATGTAACTAGACATAAAGATTTGAATTTCTGTGGTTTCTTTGGCTATTTTTCCTTCCCTTTTGTAGAATAAAATAAGTGGAGAGGACCTACCACTGACATTTTCAGTTAAAATGAGATGAAACACCTGAGCAAAGGCATCAACATCTTTATGCAACCAGATGTCAGAAAGGCAAGAATCCATTTCTTTTATTAGCCACGGTTCAAGACAATTTACATCTTTTTCAGTCTGAAGAGAAAAAACAGCATTGAAAGACAACATTTTTTCAAAGTTCCAGTCTCTTTTCATATCATATTCAAGCACTCACAACAATAACAGTTATCAACTTTTAGGTACAACTGTTATCATCTAATAAACCATACCTGTCTACAGAAGAGTTAAACTAATTAGAAAAAAAGAAAAGAAACTAATATTTCACAACCTGTTAATATCTTCTTAGAAACTCAATGGCAGTAATGTTTCTATAAACCAGTATTTAAGTGTCTACTAATAAAATGTTAATATAATTTTCCCCAACAAAAGCAAATGCTTACCAGTTGATTGAATACTGTGTCACCACCATCATCTAATAGATCGTACTCTTCAGTCACAGTTGGGGCAGATCTTTGTCTCTGAGATTCTGGTTTGCTGTTATTTTCTTGAGCAGAATACCACTCAGTAAGAGTGTTTTGCTGTTTTTCTTCTAAAATGCATATTTTCAGAAAAAAAGTTTTTAAGTGATTTTAGTCATCCATTGCTTCCTATTACGTTAGACTAAGCCAAAAGGTTTTTTTCTATTAAATCTTCAGTCCAGAACAGATCAAATATAAATTTTCAATGACTAAAATGTTTCCACACTCCTCCACTGCAAACTTCTGCTTTAAAAACAAGGCAAACATATATCATTTTGGCACTAAAATCTCCCAAGCCTTCAGTACAGCTTGGTCCATTTAAAAACTTTCCAAAGTAAAGAGGTGACATAAAATTCCTTGTTTAGATCTTACGCCAGAAGTGAAAAAGCGAGAGGAATTAAACAGCTCCTGCATGTACAATTAATTTCCAAACAACAAAAAGAAACAGAAGACAAAATGTTTTAGCTGAACTTTTCCATCCACACAGCAAGCAAAATGAAGCAGCATCACAAATCTACTGTTAGGACTGTACGTTATATACACAGGGACCAACTTGCAATAACTCTTATACTAAAAAGTATGTTTCTTAGTTCCAAATTCGGAATGCCTTTTTTTATTTTCTTTCAAATAATATATCTACTTAATCAACCTAAAGACAACTTTTTTCTCCCTATTGTAGACTCTAGTCCACAGTCATTGTAAGACTATAGATTCATGTTTCTATCAAACACATTAATGTCTGAGAAATACAGGGAAAAATGCTGCTGCTAGGAATAATTTCTGGCCAACACATAAAAAAAAAAATCCTGCTTCTATAACAGCTGCAGTTGAATTTCCATTCAAAAATGATCATATAATAGCTTCTACCTCTATTCCTTTCATGTGGCCAAAACACAAAATTATATTCCATGGTTCTCCGTAATAATTAGGGAAAATAAAATATTTATCAAATTGAGGCAAAAAATATGCAAATATCAAAATGAAGTGACAAATTTGTATTGTTTACCTAAACTATTTCAATAAGGTAAACACTGACACTGTAAGTACTTGCTCTCACCAAATCTCATCTCAGCTAGCACTCTGTCTTCGGAATTTTACACACAGAATTACTGTACTTAAATGTTTGAAGAATTAGTAAGCCTCATCCCTAGCTCTCCCCAGCAACCCAACCCCCAAACATATACCAACCTCGCTGTTTTTCCTTTTTGTACTTAATCATCTCTTTATTTGTATATCCGGTGTTTCGTAAAATGTCCTCCAGAAACATCTCCTTAACTTCAAAAGGTCTTCCTTGTACTGAAAATAAATGATGAATATTGTATTGGATGTTGCCCGGGTCCACTGATCATCTTAAAAAAAAAAAGCACCACTTCGTGGAAATGAGAATTCAATTAAAAATAAAGTGATCTGGTTTAAGGAACAACTATTATTTTCCTTGAAAAATCTTGTAAAAACATCTCTGTCAGGCATTTCTCTTAACCTTACTTGACTTCAAAACCAATTAACATTTAAAAAGGGAAATACTGGCTAAGTACCCTGACTTCTGCTAGTACTATGGGAAAAGATGTACATGACTGAGTTATGCTCTGGTATTCTATTAAAAATATCCATTTTTGTTTAAGCTAAAGGAAAAGAATCCACTTACCTCTCACTGTACAAAAAACATTTACGTTATAGACAAAACAGAAATACAGCTTTTGTGCAAGATACAACAACAAAAAAAGAGTTTTCTAATGAAAACATTTTCTTGCATGAGAAGTGTATGAGAAGATGCTAACTTTACATAACATATCCTAACAAATGAGCCATTCCAAATAGCCTGCAATTCACCTTGATTTCTTTTCCAATATTGACTGTTTCTAGAGCTCCTTTATGGACACTAACTTAGTGAGATTTATAAACCCAAGGCAGGTATAGCCAGAAATAAGGGCTGACAAAAATACTTACTGTGTATTATTGGACAGCTCCCAAAATACCTAATAAAGAGATTTGCATCTAAAGCAGCACTAGAAAGAATTAGTTTTAAACCAGTCTGTTTTTGCAACACGTCTCTCAGTTTTATTAACAAGAAATCACTGAATCTATCCCTCTCATGTACTTCATCCTACAAGAGAAAAAAAAATCAGATACAGGATTACAACTTTTCAGAAATATGAACTCTTTAAATAAAATAGATATTTTGCTGGTATATTATATATGTACCACTTTAAGAAGTATATATCACTGAATTTAAATAAAGGTTGTTGTTTAATACCCAGAAGTCAACTGTTTCAAAAAGCATCAAAAGAATATCAGAGCAGACTGTACTGGTAATGTACTAGCAACATACAGCTTAATTTCAGATGCTGAAGTGACTTCTTTGAAGGCATCTCATTTTCAAGACATTGATAAAAAACTGTAAAATCTTTAATGAACTTTCAGGTCAGCACTGTTGGGCATTTAGAGAAACACAAGCTGCCCCACAAGCTGATGTTATCAGCCTTGTTGCTGCACTCTTGTACTATGAACTTACAGAGTAGAGACCCAAATACATGGTTTTTAGACTGAAAGTATGAAAATATTTCATACATTCTTTTCCATTTCATTTTGGTACTTAAGGAACTAAGATCATGCAGTCTTCTGCAGTGGAGATCTTAATATTGATGAGGGGATAAATTGTTTCCACTGATTTCTCAGATTCTACAGTAGGAGTCTTCACATAATAAACTAACACCTTAAAGTAATATACTGAAAAACAGATTACTTATTCTCTTGAAAACATTTGTGCAAACATCAACTTTAAAGTTAAGTACAGGATCCATGAGATTCTAACACATTCACATTGAATAGTATCTACAAAGTTCTCCCTAATCCTCTTCTACTGACAGAGTACATTACAAACAACTTAGGGTACTATTCTCCACAACTGCGGGAAGCCAATAAAATAATTACCTTACAACAAAACAAAAAGGAGAGTAAAAGAAGTGTGCCTTATAAGAGACACCAGATAAATACAAAAACAAACGGAAAAGTGTTTTATTTCGTTTCTGCCCAAACAAGAATTTTTTTAAATACAGCAAAATAATATAGACCTCCTCAGATGTAAGTTGTTACAGTTATCAATATATACCCGCTTTCCCCCACATGAAATACAAGATTCTTACCACAATAACATGTGTCACTGTTGATAGAGTGCTATCTCCTGCCATTAGTGTGCGAAGTAATACACCATTAGTGCAAAATGTTAACAGTGTCTTTGGGGAAACCCTATTAAATCAAAAAGATATTTTAGTCCTTTGTACCATTTAACCGTATAATGTAAATACATGTTATCTGATGCTCTATTTATTAAAGATTAAGAGATTTAATAGCTCCTTACCAGGAGAGGGATTAGATAATAATTCCTTTACCAAAGAATTCAAGCTCACTGTGTTTTTAAAAGACTTCTACTCTGAAAGTTCCTTAAGAATCTTGACTTATGTTCCAAAACTTAACTGATTTCAACTGATTTCATTAACAAAGTCATGTTCACATTAGGGATTAAAAAAAAAAAAAAAAAAAAAAAAATGCGTGAAAACACTGCTTTGCAAAAGCCATGTTCCTGTTTTTTAACATATATTTCAAATGTAATATTTGCATATGCTTCTAATTGACTGGAAAACATAAAATCAGCTTTTTTTCTTCATCTTTTCTTTCTTAAAGAATTTCAAAATCTGTAAAAGTTACTATTGTGGCACCTATAGCAGAGTTAACTGTTCAACTCAAGACAAAAAATGTCACTACTTTCTCCCACATTGAGAGTCTTAGTTCTGTAAAGTTCCTTCATATGGTGCTCTACAGGTCTCCCTTTGAAGGCACAGGAATTCATTAAGTTATCAATCCCACATTTCTTTCCAAGTTTGGAATTCTTTCTTCCTTTCAAATTACCTCCCAAAATTGAAGAATGTAATGATGAAAATGCTCTCTTTTTCCCATCTCTACTCTCTTCCTTTCTAGGAGCCTTTTACAGAAACTCTCATTGCTACTTCATAGTTTTTTTCCCATTTGCCTTTCCAAATAGTACCAGGAATACTACCAATAAATACTATTTTCTCTTAAAAAGAAGAGCAATTATCATATGTACATTTCTTACATAATAAGTATTTTCCACACTGCTCCTAGTAGCTCATCTACTTTCACCTGGTATTTACTGGGTTCTTCTTCAGCTATCGTAATACTTTCATACATTAATCATCTATCTCTTTTGTAATTTATCTTTAGTACCTCTTTAAATCCCTTCATAGGCTTGTGAGCTTTTGTAGGCATATGTGGATTTTTCCGTAACTTCGCTCAGTTGTTCCATTGAGTTTGTCTTGTTTAGCTACTTACTGTCTTCATCCATACAGGAATCAACCATCCACACCATTAGCTATATTCTCACTCATCTCCCGCTGCTACACATTCTTGAAAAAAACATCAACTACACAGCTCAATGAATTCAGAAATCTCAATTTCAGACCTTAAGCCATTCCCATTCTGTTTTAGAAAAGTATTTCCTAATATTTGGAAAATATTCTTAAAATTATCTAGAAATCAGTTTTTATGCTTCTTCATGCTTTAAAAAAAAAAAAAAAGAGAGAGAAAGTTGAAAAATAAACTAAGTTTAAACCAACCTACAGATAGGTTATGTTCAACTTCATTGTTCACTTCTAAAGTTTTCAGTTTCTTTTCCTGCTAAATATTCTATTAATTCTCCCAATATAGCCTTTCTTAGAGCATCCTGATCCTCCTACCTACCTCCTTGTAGAACTAGAACTTATGCATTGTGAAAGAAAAAAAAAAAGGGGGTCAGGAGGAAAAAGTAGGCTTGAATTGCAAGTAATACAAGAATATGCCTTCCCATACCACCAAAACATAAACTGAGCGAATATTCCTGCAATTCATTTCTACAAGAAAATCTACTACATGGAACTGTAAGCTCACAAAAAAACTGTTTTACACGTTAAAATATTCCATTACCTAATATGACATATCCTATACTTTACAAACAAGGATGATTTTTTTTTCCTTTGAACCTTTACTAGGCTATATGCCCAAAATACTGTACTTTAAAATGCTTACGAGATGCCTACACAAGATAACTAAGAAATGTTGTTACTACCTGCTTTCCAATCGGATCTGATAACCAATTGTCTGGCCAATCTTTTCTCTTCTTTCCGCTGCCACTCTTTCAGCCACAGCAATAGCTGCTAAGCGTCTAGGCTGAGTGCAAAATATACGACAGGGAATTCCATTCTTGTAGCAGTCATCAAGAAGGAACTGAGGAATCTATAATAAAAATCTGGATTTATTTTTCAGTATAGCTTCAGGTAGAAGCTATAGGCCTCTACCACACACAGGTAGAATATTACACAGGTAAACATTACATAGATTGCGAAGGATTCACAGTAAGATTACTGTGTCAAGCGTACTTGAAGGGACCAAAAGCAAAATTAAATTTCTAATGTTAAGAATTACCTCCCTCAGAAAAAGAAGCTAAAGCTCTTCTCTCCTCTTTCAGAAAAATCTTTACAAAATACATTGCAAAAGAAACTGGAAGACCTAAACAAAATAATATGTTCATTTAAGTATTTTAAATTCCTTTAACAGAAAATTGTATTGTAAAATTTTGCAGAACCACTTACTTTTTTAATAAATATCAGCTGACTAAGTAATTCAAAGGCCAGAAAGTGAGTTCTATCAAAACCCAAAAGATTTCCTACTACAGGAGAAATAAATAAATCCTCTATTATAGAAATTGCATTACTTTTCAATACAAAGTTTTATCTTTTTTAATTTCATTGAAATAACATACTTGAGTAGTCTTTCCTGATCCAGTCTCTCCTACAATCAAAACAACTCTATTTTCCTTGATTATTTTGACAATTTCTTCCTGTTTTTCAAAAACTGGTAGCGATTGCCTGAAGGAATCAAACTCTGATTCCCCTCTTTTCACTGGAACCTGAGGGATACCGTTGTTAAGTCGCCCACTGGTCTTGCTCATTTCTCTGTTTTCTGAAAAGAGAAGTTAACAACTCATGTGAAGAGAGATATAAAAGTCATTATTCCCGAATAATCTGAAAGAAAAATAGACATTCCTGACTTCATATGCATCCCTATAAACAAAGTGATACACCCAATATGTATTTAAAGAACATAATCGCAACAAAGGTATCCTGTTACTGTCCTTGAAATGAATATTTTCAAATGAGTTATTACTTTCAGAGCTATTTTGAGAAAAAATTTTTTTTCAAGACTTTGCTCAGCAATCCAAAAATATTTATTATGTACCAAAAGCTAAATGAAACAAAAACTGGAGAACCAGTCTAGCTAAGTTTCTTCTTTGAAATCAGGTTCATTGTTAGAAAACGACATTACAAAAATAAAATTTCATCGAGAACATAAATTTCTGTGAGCAGTAGAAAAAAAGACTCGCTTCCCAATAAAGGTGATCTTTCATAAGAGTTCGAAGTTCTCTGCTCACTTCCATCTCAGAACTTGTAAGAATTAATGTCTTTAAGAAATGTACTTTGCCAGCCAAATTTTACAGCCAAAGGATTCAGAAGTAAATTGGCAGAAAGGGAGACTATCAGAGTGTGGGTGACATGACTGCTTAAATCATACTTCCTCGGGAAAACTTGTTGTCAAAACTATTGTTTGGAACACTTTTCCTTTTGGGATAAGAGGAGAAACAAAGAAAAGTTTTGTTTTGTAGTTTGTGGAGTTTTTTGCTTTGTTTGCTTTTTAAATAGTGTTAATTTGCAAGTCCATATCTGAACCCACACTGAACATACCTGCTTCAACAGCAAATGCATTTCCTCGCTCAGTCTTCGGTAGAAGTTCTGTCCGTTCTTTATTTGTGACAGGAAATCTCTGAATTAAGTTCCGCACAGCATGTTTTGTATTAGGAGTCAAACAGCAAGACATTACTGCATGTGCCAGCTCTGAACCATCTTTTTTCCTTACAGTCAGGTAGCGATTTGCGCCTTTCCTGAGAAAAAAAAAAAAGAAAGAAAGAAAAAGGTACATAATGAATAACTAATCTACCTCTTTGTAATGGTATGTGGCAAAAATTCTTTCTTGGCTACTTCCTCATTATTTTCAAATAAAAAACCTATCTAGAAACTTCCAAGCATAATGCACTAAAATCACACACTATTAACATGAAGTAGTGCAGTAAAAAAACACTGGTGACTTCTGGCATCTAAATCCAGTATAGCCTCCAATCCAGTCATGCCTCCATAATATAACATTGTTCAACTGTCCTTCTTTTTAAAGGACTATCATTGCACTTGTTTCCCAAAAGGCAGTAGAAACCTCTATCACTCAATGTATTAATCAACAGTGACACAACACACAATGATTTTGAGACAAATTTAAGAGACTTGGAGGTTATTTCTTATTTGTTCCAAAACTGAACTCTGATACTGAATTGCAAAGAATTGTTGAAAATCTGTCTTAAACCTAACCATTTTGTGTCTAGGCTACAATAACCTATCAATACAGTTTGAACACGACCTGCTAGGATTACAGCATAAGACCACGTGAAGACCCAAATATCCTGCCTCTGACAGAAGTTAAGAAGATGCACTGGTGGTGGTGCTGCACACAGCTGTTTTCTAAATTGCAGCTTGTGTTCATCTCATTGCCAATGCAGGAGCTCATTTCAGAATTATAAAAATATCAAAGTTGAAACAGTGAACAAAAAAGCACATCTAGTTGTCAGAATAGAAAAAAAATAGAACAAGACTTCCTCTGAATATGCTCCTAGCCTTCACTAGTTTGTATTTCAGCAGTTTCTGGTACACAACTTCATCTACACTAACTCAAAGTTGAAAGAAAAACATACTAGGTATGACAACTTATACTGTAAGTTTTCTGTATTTAATATATGCCAGTATGAGGTCAACTCATACTGTCCTATGGTTCCCAAGAGTTTCTGTTATTTATTCACTCTGTGCAACGAATACAGGCACAATAATAAATGCTAAGATTAAAATTATACTGTCAAGAGACACAGTCATGAAAACGATTAATCACGATCAAACTTATAAATATACTGGTGATCATTTCAAATGCTAAGATGGTTACTGAAGAAATTTGAAGGGATTAAATCCAAGTAGAATACACTGAAGATTAAAGAAACAAATTTCCTTTGATGTGCAATGTTCTCTTATAACAACAAAAAAAAGTATATATTTTCCTAGCTGAACATTCTCTTTTTCTGACCTACTTAAATTTCAGTTCAACTCTTTTCCGAGATTCCTATCACCTCAAACACTCTGGATAATGAAAAAAAATCTGCAAACAACGTATCATAGAATTTACTAGGAAGCTGTTTACTTAACAAAGACACTTAACTAGTTCTACAAACAAAAAGGATTCAAGCAAACTTCAACAGCTGTATTTCAGCATAGGTACCACACAACTCAGGAATGTTTCTGCATGGAGTTTTCTGATACTGCTTTCCAACTCCCTGTTCCCAAAATATGAGACAAAGATACAAAAGTTCAGTGAAACTTAGGGGCTCAGGGATTCATGCAAAATCAGCCATAGCTCTCCCAACAGTGGAGCCAATAAAGAAGCAGCACAGCTTCACCTGAACAGCTCTACGTTAAAATAAGCAGTTCTGAAACCAAGATAAACATCCAGAATGACAACTGCTGAATAATGCTTGCTGACTGAATGTTGACAGCTAAGTAGTTGATCAAAGAATTACTGTTTTCTACTACCTCTGGAAGAATCAAGAAATTTTACCAATACTGAAGAAGAGCAAATGCTGCTACAGCTATGGGGAAGGGACGGGAAGGGAAGG
>JAUBNY010000635.1:1157310-1168426 GCA_032275445.1 Crypturellus soui | reverse complement strand
CGACGGCGACGGCGACGGCTACATCAGCAGGTAGCGGCGGGGCAGCTCCGGCGCGGCGCACGCCGAAGCGGCGTCCCAACTTGGCGGCAAGTTCGCGCGCAGAGTTTCCACAGTTCGCACTGCGCCGCAGAGGCGCGGAGCCGCGCGGAGAGCGGGCAGCCCCGCTCGCCCGGCACCGCTGCGCACCGGCACCGCGCGGGGCCGGGGCTCGAGCGGCCCTTAGTGCCCCCCGCCCTGGCGGCCGTTGGCGACCGTTGGCGCCGCGGCGTTCCTTAAGCGCAAACCGAGACCGCGCGAGGGATCTCCGGCAAGACCATTATCTTCCCTTCAGTGCTTCCCTTCAGGTCTTCTAACTTAGGTGTTTTTGATAACCTAATGCATTAGGCAGGTGGTTTTGGTGAGTAAACAGGCAAGGTTGGTCAAAGATAAAACTGACGCAAGGCTTGGGGGAAGGCATATTTTTTTGAGAAACGCTTCTCTTGGCTCAACAGACATGCTTGCGAAAAATGAAATGTCCTTTTGGACCCTCCCGTAAGTATGTCTTCTTCTAATTATGTTGGTCTAAAATGGTAAGAGTTGTTACTAACATGATTCAATCTGTGGCAGTGGGTGATGCCTAGATACAGTAGTCTAAGACAAAAAACATAGCAGTTTCTGAGAACATCTAACTTTCTTGAGTTTTCATTGATACTCTTGTATTAGAACCTAATTTAAACTCCTATCCCCATCTGTGTGGAATCTTGAAGCTTCAAGATTGTGACAGTCAATGACTGTACGTTGTCACACATTGTAGATAAGCTATATTGAGATGCTCATATATATGGAATTATTTGGCAGTATGTTTAGATCAGAATGGGGTTTGATGGGAGGTATTTCTGGAACTAGTTCACTTCTTCTAGACCATAAGTAAAATATATATATATATATACTAAAGGCAAGATTTTTCTGAGATGCTGGGAACTTGCAGCTTCAAAACAAAGTCCATGTTAGTTGTAGTAGGTAAGTGCCTTCAGAGAGCTGAATCAAAATGAGGGAAAGTTTCTAAAAGTTACCTAACCTGAAACCTAGCAGTATGACCTTACAAAAAGGCTAAGTAAACTTCAGCCCCCTTTGTCATCTCTTTGGAACCAGAAAGTTGTTTAAAGTCTCAAATTGCTGGCAGTCACTTAAAAAAATATTTCTTATCTAAAGGGCTCTTAAATACTTTTTTGTTTATTTGTTTTCTTGTTTAATCATTATTTTGACAGCTGTAGTTCTGAAATAAAAACTTTGAAAATGCACAAGTTCCTACCAGTGTTGTAAGGTGACTTCTCTTTGCACTTGTTAAGTGAAATGTTATGGAAGTTATTCCAAAGTATGAAAACTTGAGTTGTTCACCTAAGCACCTAAAAGCCTCCTGCAAGCACACTCCATGATCTGCATACACTGTGGTGCTTTCCTGCAGCATAAACTGGATTAAAACACTTGCTGAAGGAATGTTGTAGTGCTTCATATGGGTGATTCAGAGACACTACTGCAACACAAGGCAGTCATGTTTTTGATGGAGTTTTTCATATTTATAACTTTTTTTTCGAAATTAACCCAATTAATATATATCAAAATATATGTGTCTAAATGTTGCTTTAACTATGTTAAAAGTTTTTAAGACTCCATGACATATTTTAGGACAAACCTTAGATTTCTGTTTCACTAGGAAACAGAATTAAGGCTCAGAGGGTAGTGGTTAAAAATGCTTAAGGATTTAGTGGGTCTGTTGTTGATGGTTGCTAATACCTTGTTCCATAGGGTAAAGTGCCTTTGAGGCAAGTATTGCAATGGCTGTGATCAGCATTCATCAGTATTATAAATTGTTGTCTTCCTTTAAATTTCTATATTTGTGAGAAGTGATGAATGAATATTTGACAAGTGATCTTTGTCATCAAGCAGAATCATGTGATTTTCTTGACCTTATTAGCTCACTGAGGTAATCAGTCTTGTAATGGAAGGCATTTCTCACTTTGCTTTACTTAGTTTTTTAATTTCACTCATAATCTATTTTATAGCAACGGTTTGTGCAGGACTGGACTTGCCTAATAGTTTTTGGATGCTTTTGTTACGCATGCACCTCCATAGTTTTGAAGACAGCTCCTTCTGATTCGTGGTTGCACAATGTCTCTATGAAAAGTATAGCAACTGCTTTTTCATGGTGCGCCCATGGTGTTTGGGTAGCTGCAATTTCTTTTTAATGCAGCATATTTAAAAAGGACCAAAAAATTCATATCTGCTCTTGTATTTAATCTTACCATCATGTGCATACTTTTTGTATTGTTCCTGCTTTTTCCTTTTCCGTAGAGGCCAGGTATTTGGCTTTCCTCTTCCCTGCTACCCTGCTTCAGTTGACTTCCCTTTCTTCATGGGAGTGTTGGTATTTTTGATCCTTGAGGGTAAAACGGCT
Organism: Crypturellus soui; assembly: GCA_032275445.1. Taxonomy (NCBI): domain Eukaryota; kingdom Metazoa; phylum Chordata; class Aves; order Tinamiformes; family Tinamidae; genus Crypturellus; species Crypturellus soui. Next base: position 1,165,992 of record JAUBNY010000635.1, on the reverse strand, counting down.
GTCTTGGTTGCCTGTCCTGTAGCCCCAGTGGAGATGGTAGATTGACTTCTCCATGTTCCTGCACCATTTACAGGAGATCAAACATAGCAATAAATGTCCAGGCATCTGTGTACAGAGCTGAAAACAGAAACCAACACTGTAAATCTAGCTGCTTCCTTATGGGCTAGGAACGATCTATAGATTTTTACTAGATTTAGCCTCTTTTTATAACTTATTTTCCACATAATGGAATTAAAATTGTTTACTATATTTCAGCTATTATTCAGCTGACTTTCAAAATGAGTACCCTGTCTGCATTGCTTATAGGGATGAAGGTTCATCAGTCTTTTGTTTGCATAGTGCATGCGTGCAGCAGTTAGTTCATAAGATTGTTTTCTCTCCAACTCTAAGGCCTGCTATGGAAGATACTGCAAAGGCAATTATTTTATGTGCATGTTTATTTAGTTCATAATGCATGGGGAAAAGAGCTATTTGCATTCCTAATGAAGTTATATGTTGTCTCAGCTGTGGAGATGCTTTGTTGTGCATCTAGCTGTGAACCCCTTCAAATAATAGCAGGGAAGTAGAGGCACAGATGGAGAGGAGGAGCATGTCCTGAGATACTGATTAATCTTCAGGTTCTCAGTAGTTGGGATGATATTAAAATGAAAAAGCCTAAGTACTAAGTGTGTGCTGTTGATATAGAGTGCTAGACCTGCGTCCGTTGCTGCCTGTTGTAGTTGTATCACAATGTTGCACTTTGAAATCTTGCATCTAGCTATACTGAAATATTAAGAGAACACAGAAGCTTCATTTGTGCAGAAATGGGTTTTGCTCCTTTGGGGAGTGATAGCACTTAATTATTCAGTATCTCATAAAGGCTTGGCGTGTTTGTGATATGTTATCAACAATGAGAGGTAACTGCAAACAAATATATGCAAAGCAGGCCATGATTAAGGCTGAATCCTGAACTCTGAAGATCAGCTAAATCAGCCTCACTGGGAGTGGGAGTCAGCTTTAAACATTGTTTACATGAAAACTTTATTTTTTGCAGCTGTAACTGGATTGTGTTGGAAGAAAAACAAATGAATGCAGTGTTTTCTTTCATTTAACAGCTTTTTGTTAATAACAACACAATCCAGTTAGTTTTGAGTAGCTTGAGAATCTGATGCTATGGGTAAAACTGTATTCAGCTTCAGAGGGTCTGTGTGTTGGGAAGGCACCTACTGCTTTTGCATGTGTTTTTTAATACAGTCAGCATATGTGGTGTTGGTGGATGTCAGTGGGGAAGGTGAGGACATACTTGGTTTTTACAGGTGGTAGGCTAGATTAATGTATTTAGAAACTTGCTTGCCTTGTATTTTGATTGTATTGAAGTTCTAGTTACACATGTAATGATTTTTGCCTTTATTGCATTAGTTTCTAAGTGGATTTCCAGATTATTCTTTTGCAACATCGCATGCTCCAAATAAGGTAATTTTCTATCTGTAGTAGATATTTTCATTTATAATTAAAAATGTTGAAACTATGAATTACAGGGATGATAGATGAAGAAAAATCTAGTTTCCTTATTAAGCTACATATGCGTGATATTTTTATAATTTTAACTTAAACATTGATAAATACTTCTTAGAACTGTGAAACAAAGTTGAAATGTGAAATTTATATTGAGTACATAAGAAGAAATTTCATCACGATGTCCAGAATAATAAAAGTTATCACTGTAAAGTTTGTTTGAAAATATTTTCTTCTGTATATGCTATTTTTTTTTTACATTTCAGTCAGTGTTTGTCATACTCTGCTTTTAAATGGTTGAAAAAACACAAATGTGCTATTTTTTGCAGTGAGTTTGTACAGTCCATTAAAAGCATATGCTGAAAAAGTACTTCCTTTGACTGCGCTCCTCAGAAACAGTTAAAAGAAACTTGTTGTATTTGATCTATTACATGAACTGTTTTAGTGGTATAGTGATGGGAATTCTCACAAACTTTGCAGTGATAAGCTGATAATGTATATTTTTTAATGATCTTCAAGAGTTTTGTAGCTAGATCGTGTAACCATGAGAGAAACTGTGAAAAAATTTATTGCTTTAATCCAGATTGCACACTAGCATTCTTGTAAATTCCTTCATTAACACAGTGGAACTAAGCCTATTTACAGGACGCTTGATGTGTGTTTTGTGTAATTTTCTGGAAGTAAGAAAACTACTGTTGAGAAATAAAAGCCCAAACCGACTGCCCTGAAGTATTTTTAAATAAGTGGATAGATCAAATATTTTAAAATCTTTTTTTTTTCCTAAAATGTTTTTATATTCTCTCTTTTTTTCTCCTTCTACTTTAGAAATAGGCAATTACGGCAAAGTGTTTGGAGTGAATATGGATGATGATGTTTCTCAGGATATTAATCTGTATTTTTCCTTGCAGCTGGCGGAGAGTTTACATTTTAGGGTATAGCTTTGTATGAGCTATAAATCAAGTTCGTACAAAGCATTGTCAGAGATCTTGACCCAGCATCATGTGTTTTAAAATTTATGTACAACCTGGAGGCAGTGATCTGGATGTCATAGATGTGTAAGTAATGAGCTAGCTCAACACTGTGTTGAAAATTGTATTGGGGGGAAGTAAGGAAGCTGACAGTTGTAGGGTAAATCCTGATGAACTTGTAACAGATCTGTAAATAACATAGGTAAATGTAACAAGTACTTAACATAGATTTTACATAGTCCTAGGTTCCACATTCATCAGTATGATTACTGTTAGACTTTTATCAGATTTAAATATGATGAAGCTTTGGCCTTGTGTCATCACAAGCCTATGTTCTATGCTACTCCTCAGTGTGCCGTGGAGAACCATATTAATTTTGAGGTGAATAGTTAATTGTTCTCAGTGGAGCTAACTGCAATATTTCGGGGATATTAGCAATGTAAAAAACATGCCTCTATCAAAGCTATGAGCTTTTCTGAGTATTGCAATTAATAACTTAATAACTCCAGTACCGCTAACTGTTGCAAAGCAGAGCTCAAACATCTCTGTTGTCAAGGAAAAGGGATGTTTCTCTTAGGTTGTACTTGCTAAGATTCGTTAGACTCAAAAAATTCCAATTCTGTGTTTGTTACAATTAATTCACAGTCAGAAGAAGTTTAAACTTGAAGTTTGTTGCTAATACTGTGTTATTGGGATTATGACTGTGAAGGGGATTAAACCTCTGTATAAATTTGGTAATCTTTCTGTGACCCTGGAAGGGAAAAAAATATTGCTCAGGTAATTCTTGTGATCTTTCAGAATAATTACCAAGAAGCCCAGAAAAATTTAACATTACTAATTCGCTGGATGTCCTTTTTCTACTAGGTTATAGTATAAAGATTACTGATGGCCATTTTTATGATTTGACTGAAACTTAAGTAAATAATTAGATTTTTCTGATTCCATATGGTGTCATTTTCTTTTGCTTATGACAGGCAAAAAGGTTAGCATCTTCTGTAACATCTGTTACTTAATTCATGTTTCTTTACAAGGGGGAACTTTCTAGAGGTTTACAGTAAAGTTGCCAAAACCTATACTTAGAAACTAATGGATAGGTTGACTGTTTTGGGATACTCCTGGATGAGAGAAAAGTCTCACCACTGGTGGTTAACTCATTTTATTTCTTTATCTTCTCTTCTTGTTTGTCCAGTTTGACAAGTATTATTGACATATTATTTGACAAGTACCCTGTGGAAATATTTAGCTGGTCACTATGAATTGATTCTAAAACAATTTTTAAAAATCCTCAGATTTCTGAAATAGCATTATCAGCACCTGAACTTAAGGTCATGGATGTCATAGGTACGAACAGTGACCCTGGCAAGATACTTGGACATCTGTCTTTTCTAGCACATTCATGGTCCGGATCTGTAGAGATCCCTTCCAACCGCAACCATTATGTGATTCATTAATTCTGACCTTGATTCCTCAGCTGCTTATGAAATGAATTGAGTAGGTTTCATGGCAGTTTGAAGTCAACCTAGGTGAAAGGTGCTGCGGAAGAGTTGTTCAGTGCTACCCAGTCTTGAAATCTCTTGTAGTTGTACTGGAATTCTTTTTGTGAGCCAGATCAGAGGACTGTTCTGATGGAAAAGTAGCTCAAGAAGAAACACTAGTTTTCATCCTGGTTATTTTGTGATGCTGGTTCATCATATGTTGTGATCGTGCAATGTCTGGTTTCTTATTTATTTGTTTTTAAATACAATTTGCTTCAAATGCTCTGAACTGGGAAACATTCTTAAAATTTTATTTGTGGTGCTAAAAAGAAATATATTTTAAGAAAAGTATAAAATCTTAACAATTTGGGTTTTTTTAGAATCTTAGCACCTCTGTTGGTGAGTGAAAGAGATTAATTAGGCCAGTGCCTAATTGACTGTTTTCCTGTGGGTAGACTAGGAGTGATATTCAGAGAAAAATGGTTAATCTGAGGATATATGGCCTTGGAAAAACAGCTTGTCTTTACTGTGAATGTTCGCATATATCTTTGAAAATAAATAGTAGATCCATGGAACTTTCTCTTGCAGAGTGACTGTTCCCAAACACTTAACATATTAATTAAGATGGTTAACTTTAATGAACACATTTCACATCTTGCTTCTGAGAAGTTTTTGCAGCACTATTTTTAAAAATTTCATAAAACAAAACAGTATTAATTCAATGAAATTCTTTTTGACATTTGTAAGGACAAGTTAGACCAGACTGCTCGAGTGAAAACTAGATTCCTGGTAGTTCTTACCATGGGTAGAATCTATGGGCTGAATTGATGCTGGGTTTTAGTGAAACTTCAAATCGTAAGCAGCACAAAGGAAGGCATAAGATGGCAGAGGCTGTGTTGACAAGCAGTGCTCCTCTGATGATGAACACGACCTTGCATGTAATAATTTTGTCTCCAGAGAAGACAGCTTGTTCTCCTAGGTTGTGTTAGCAGTTTGGCAAAATTGACATAGTGTTCAAAGTACACCATTCATTACTTTATTTCTAATGATTAATATGTGAGTGCTTTGTGACTACTACAAAATATACCTCTTGTAGAAGCTCTGGCAGTCTTGTCCATATCTGGTAGTAAATAGGGGAAGGATAAGGGAAATCCTGATTGTAGACACTGACTGTTTTAGGTAACTTATTACTCCTTTCCCAGGAGAAGGAGTGATATTGAAGATTGTGCAGAATGTGTCTGAAATAGTGCTGTGAGAGGTAACCAAGATGAGGTAGAGCTCTGAAGTAAGTTTTTTATTGGTTATGAATAAAACCAATGCCCTGAAACTAGAGTGCATCTTCAGCTGTGTTCAACACACAGAGTTTTCAAGTAGATTGACTGTTTACTCTTCTTTTTCCTTGTTACTTCTCAGCCTAGTGGAATTTGATCAGGTTGCTGAATTTAAATGTGAAATTACAGAACAAGCAGTGGAATATGCTGGACAGAAAATTAAGTTAACAAGGAGTTTAAAGGATAAGAAGCTTCAGAGTGCATAAGAAAACAAAGAAGGAGTACCTAAAGGAGGAGGGTAGTAAGCTGCTGGTGCTGTTAATTAATTGTGAAAAGACTGGCAATTTTCAAAAGTGATACCTAAATTTGTGTGCTTACCTTGAAATACTTGGGGTTTAAAAAAATATCAGGGTTTTAAAAAAATTCTTAAGTGTGTGTAATTGCCGTTAGTTACAGGTAAAGCTGTAAGTGCAATGTTGTAGATGCTAAGCACTCTTAAGAAAAGGTTTGAATTGTTTTGGAGTGGGCATTGAGTTAATTTGCTAAATTTTGAAGAGTTTGGGAAAGAATTAAAAGAAAAACCCTTTGTTAGGAATATTTATCTTCACTAGATCCAGCCAATTGTGAGAGTCAACTTTTGTGTTTGAAAAATAGTTTTATAATAAATATCTTTCGTGAAGGATTATAGAAGTACATCTTAAAGATGCCTAGCCAGTGATAGATGCAGAATATGAAGATTTCTGTATGCACAGCCCTGAGTTTTTCATGCTCAACTAGTGTCTGTCAGGTTGTCAGGTCGTGGACCGCTGGAGAGCTTCAAAACTATACAAAAACTATGTAATTGTTAGTGAATAGCTCGAGAAATACACTTTAAGAGAGTCTGGAAATTTTCTTAACTCCTGTTGGTACAGGAATTACCTTATTTCTGTTGGTATGGTTTGGGAGAAAAGCATTTTGTATACCATGTCCCATATTCACAGGAAGCAGACTACCCAGTTGTCTCTTTGGCTATATAAAATGCTGATGCCCAAGAATCTCTAAGCAAAAGGTGTAGTTCTGTGAGCATTCTGGAGTTTTTGCCTGAAAGTCAAGTTCAGTGTGGAAAGTGTTTTGTTTTGTGTATATGTGTGTTTTGTTGTTGTTTTCTTTAAATTTCTTTTTTGGCTTTAAATTTTTAGTGACCGCTGCTCCTGCTTTACTTCTAAAATTTTACAGGAGGTCCTGTAAAGCAATCTTTGTGTAGTGTCACAGTTTATCACCTGTGCATTTTTACCTGCTTGAAGTAATAAGAATGATATGATCAACTTTTATCTGAAAGTTTTTTTTTTATTTGAGTCTACTAAAGCAAGTTCTTTTAAGCTGTTCTTTTAAGATCTGATGTGTAAAATTTCTGTAAATTTTGTGAAAAGTGTGAATGTTTGAGTTCTCTACATGTGTAGGAATTACCATAGTTCTAGATCACAGGCAAGGATAGTCTTGCTTGCCCTGTCAGGGCAACAGATTGCAGAAGCTGAAGAGAATAAGGAGGCAGTCTAATACAAGAAAGCTGCGCTGATAGCTATTTTGCCTCTGGTACTGACACTGATGCTTATCCAGCTCTGTCATGAACTAGTGCAGGGAGCTAAGTGAATAATAACTAAATTATTATCTTTGCTGTGATGAGCTTTATGGTGGTTTAGCTGTCTTCTGAGCCAGGCCTAGCAGAGGAAAATGGATGGAGATGTGAGGCAGCAGCAAGCTGATAGACTCAAACTGTGTCGCAGTCTTTGTGGTCTTGCTTGCTGGTCTTGAAGCTTCATAGAGGCTACAGCTGGAATCTATAGCAACCACATGTCTGGAGCCCAGCAAAGCAGTTTGATGAGCGCTCAGATAGAAGTAAAGGGTTTCTCAGTCTTGTGTGTGATATGGCAGCATCAACCAGGCTGCCAGGGTAGAGAACTCTTTACTATTTTGCTAGAGCCTGCAACTTTGTAAATGGAAAACAAAAAGCAGATGTTTTGGATAAGAAACAAAAAGAGCAGCAAGTGTGAACAGTATGAGAAAAAAACTTTTTTGGGATTGTTCCTATGACTGACTGTTGTTACACACAAAAAATGAAAGCTAGAGAACTGGTGTAACTCACTCATTGTAACTCATTGATACAGATTAAGTAGTAAGGGGTTTGATTTGCTGAGAAACATAGCAATTTGGTAAGTGTCCAGCAGAAGGAACTCCACCAACAACAGAAAAACCAATTATGCGCACTGCTACAAATGGTAAAAGTAAACAAACTGTAGTGATTCCAGAAAAAATATTTTATTTTGACAAGCTGGTATAGCTTCATTTGTTGAGGGTGCGCCATCAGAGAGACATTTTAAGCCTGGTCTTAACCAGCAGCCCTAATGGCTGTCCATGGAGTTGGTCTTGAAGTGGCTCATAATTACAACACAACTATGTGGAACAGGTTTTCTTGCAGTTTGCTCTTTGTTTACTCTGTCTGCCTCTAGGGAACTTGAGTGCATCTCCGATTTGAGCCTTTCTTCTTCAAAGGAATTTCTAGACTGCAGATTGCAAAAGCAAAGAAAAAATGTTTGCCAGCAAAGTGCCAAGTGCCCGTAAAATCTTTGTACTATCTGAAATTAATTAATTGTGAATGAATTTATAGTATTAAATAGTGACAGTAGAACTAGCGTTTCTTTATAGATTTGATAGCATATGAGAAAGGGTAAGAACAGAAAAATGTTACTCAGTTAAGTATCAGAGCAATCATCTGTAGGTACTGTGCAGCGTGCATGTTTAATTACCTGTGTGGTTTCTCATGCTTACTAAAGCAGAAATCAAAACAAGCTAGAGTACAGCAGGAAACACAGCTGTGTTAAGAAAGCAAAAGTTTATGTCACTAATCCAGTTTTGTGGTTTGAATGAATTAGGAAGCTTTTAAGGTTTGATCTTCCATTTACAAAGAAAACTGACAATAAATATGAACACTTCTTTGTTGCAGTTTTTACTGCATGCATATGTATGCTGGCTTCACTTTAGCTGTCCAGTATTGTTTTGCTGTGCAGGAGGTCCACTGTGTTTTTCTTTAATTTCTCTTGGGAAAGGAAATCTAAATGTTTCAGATTTTATCTCAGTTCATAAACTTTAATTGGACTCATTTCGTAATTGTTTCAGAAATCCTGTGCTTTTAAATAAATTAGGAGGAATTGGGAAAATGATGTGTGTAAGGCTTCCCAAAGGATTGCCATGGTAGATAGATGGCTAAATAATTAAATTAGGACAGAATAATTTGTGTTCTGATGCTGTCCTGTTAAAAATCAGGGCTTCTTGTGGCAGCAGAAGTTGATAGAATCATAAAATCATAGAATGCCTTAAGGTTGGAAGGGACCTCTAGAGGTCACCTAGTCCAACCTAGTCCCTGCACACGCAGGGCCATCTAGAGCACCTGGCACAGGGCTGCATCCAAGCGGGTCTTGAAGATCTCCAGAGAAGGAG